>CAUYQV010101062.1:0-52155 GCA_963574575.1 Galagoides demidoff
TTTTTTTTTGAAGCTACTGTGAAGGGAATTGTGTCCTTGATTAGCTTCTAATCTTGGCTGCTATCGGCATATACAAAGGCTTCTGATTTGTGGACACTGATTTTATATCCTGAGACACTGCTCTGTTTCTGATCACTTCCAGGAGTCTAGTGGTTGAGTCTTTGGGGTTCTCTAAGTATAAGATTGTATCATTAGCAAAGAGCAAGAGTTTGTCCTCCTCTGCCCCCATTTGGATGCACGTTATTTCTTTATCTTGCCTGATTGCATTGGCTGGGACTTCTAGCACTATGTTGAATACAGTGACAATAGAGGGTAACCTTGTCTGGTTCCAGTTCTAAGTGGAAAAGTTTTCAGTTTTAGTCTATTTACTCATCAGCTTTGTTTCTCACATATGATCAGCTTCCTCTACCCCTTCACAGTTCCTGAGTTTTATGTATAACAATCTGCACACCCAGATAGTCAGGATTCACATTTTTCTTCTATCTCTTACTACATAACTTAGTCCTGTCCCCAAATTCCAGGGTGAAAAAACATTGGCCCATCTTTGCTCAGACATCCATCCTTAGATCACTGGACCATGGCCACAGGGGTGTGGGGTGAGGATTGTAGTGGAGAGAGAACTTAGCTGACAAAGTCTGTCTAGCAGGGGGAAACTAAAAGTTTAAAAGAAAAATTTACTTAAATAATGTGTGAAATCACCCAACATTCTGCCTTACACACAGTTAATGCTCCAAAATACAGTAGAACCTCTGTAAGTTGACCATCCAAGGAACTGTAACAAACTGGTCAACAGACAGAGGTGGTCAATATAAGGAACTAGGCCTATTGTACAGATATGTACATACATATGGTACACGTCCAGTTTATGAAAATTAGGTCAGCTTAAAGAGGTAGTCAATGTAAGGAGGTAGTCAACTATGGAGGTTCTGCTATAACTTATTACTGTTATGAAGCTTGTTTTTCAACTTTCCAAAAGCATGTTATCAGTAAGACACAAGTTAGTACTTAAAACTAGGTCTCCCTGACACCCAAGGTTTTTTTCCCCCGTTTTTTCCCCCCGTTAGGGGCAGGGGCTGGCTATTTAGCACTATCTCTTCAGTATCTAGCCCAGTGCTTGCCAGGGAGCTGGCTTGTTAATGCTTTGTTTTATAAAACTCAACTATAATTGTCCCCACTGTCTTTAAAACCATAGCAGCTTCAGTGACTTTCTCCATAGGGCAGAGAAAGACAAGGGCATGGAGACCACAAAGAAAAACTGCAGACTGACCCCGACCAGCCCAGAGGCCACAGAGGGGCTTGTCCGGCCTCTCAGGAAGCAGAATGAGATCATCTCTTCCCAGGAGACGGGCTTTTCCTCTGGCGCATCATCTCTCATCGGCAGCACAGCTCTGGGGACAGAACTCCCTCCCACTGACCCTGGTAACTGGAGTGAAAGGAAGGGCAGCGTGATTACACCGCAGCATCGGACAATGCAACACAGGGCGCACTGTGGGCCAGGGCAGAGAGAGCAGGCACTGTCTCTGCCTTTCCCAGCTAGGTGCCGGCTCAGTGTGTGGCAAACACAAAGCTCTCACAGTCCACCAGGAGTTGGCGGATTTAGCAGACCCTGTCTAAGGACCAAAACTACATGGGAGCGCAAGAATTTTTAATTTCTATGGTAATAAGGAGCTTAAACTCCAGGTCCTTTTACAGGCATAACTTATGAGCTCTGTCAGCCCCAGGCTGATTACTGTGATATGCAGATTTACCAGAAATTGGCGACAACTAGAGAGACCCTACAAGAGGAAGAATTAAAGTTAAAGATGAAAAGAACTTCATGATTAAAGGGGTTGAGAGATACTGAAACAGAGAGAATTTAAAAGAAAAAGATTCTTAAAGACCTATTAAAAATGAGCCATGTGGAGTATGATTCACCTGTTGGAAACTCCAAACTTTTCCATCAGCTATGTGAGCAAGATGAGTGCACCAAGAGCCCTGATAAGGCTCCTTGGGGCTCTTGCTTCCTGTTTTTGCTAATCTGTGGTTCACAGACAGTGGTGTGCACCAGAATCCCAGGGCTCCTGGCAAAACTATGCATTCCCCTTCCTTTTCTCCACTTAAACTAGTTTTTACCTTTTGCCTGAGATACATACACTGGTTCAATATTTGAAGGGCAAAATTTATTATCTGGCTGGCACTGCATGGCAGCTTCCAGGGCAGTAGAAGGATTAATGTATTTACATAAAGAAAGACTCCAGTCCCCTCCAGATTCCATAAGACACTCTGTACATAACAGCAGAATGCGAGATTTAAGAAGACCTTCCAGAATAAAAAGGCCCCATTTTATCAAGGCTCAGACGGAACTCAAACTAGCATGTCAATGAAGGCAAAATAGAGTTATTTTCTATGTCCCCACATCCCCTCAAGGAAGTTTAGTCCTCAAAACCAAAAAAATAAATAAAATTAAGAGACTGTCAAATGGTTCTCCAGAGCAAAGGTAGTGGGAGCAGAAGAACCACGAGCAAAATAGTCATTTGCTCAGTATGTAACTTCTGTATTAAAAATAGTCAGGATGGTATTTCTGGAAGGTAATTTGATCAAATTACAAGGTTCATGGGTCCCAAAGAGATATTCAGCCATTTTGTTGCAATGTTCATACTATTCGACTGATTCATGAATTGCAGTAAGGCTGCTCTGTCCCTGACAACTTGAAGACTTACAACTGCCTCATAATTTGGGATGTGTTTTCAATTCCCTTTGGGGGAAAACCAAAACAGAAAGAAACTGATCCACAAAGTAACACAGTCACCACCTCAGGAAGGAACTAAGGTGTTCAGATGAAGATTCACAGACTCTGAGTGAATCTCAGGGCATCCTCATCCCAGAGGCTACTCTTTGTGCTCTTGGACAAACTCTTTCTCTACCTGGCTCTTCATTTTTCTTGTCTGAAATGGGGAGCCTCATACTGGATCTTCCTGCCTCCCAGGCAGCTGTGAGGATCAAGTCTTCAGTGAGGGAGTTGTGTAGCCAATGACACAACCACAGTTGGTGAAGACAGCAGGAGTGGGTGACTCCTGAGACAAAGATGCCCTCACTTATGCCAGTAGGTAAAGGACAAAAGACATAGGCCCTGCATAGTCAAGTGAAAAACAAGCTGATAGGAGCAGGTTTATGTGCCTGGGAAGCTTGGAGCCTGGAGAGTGGGGAGAGTACTCCCCACTTCAGAGCAGAGCCAGTAAAGAGAGTGGTGAGCCATTAAAGAGAGTGGAAAGACTATAGTGTTGGCTAACAAAGGAACCCCTAGAAGAGAGATGGTCAGGAGAAAGAAAGGGGCCAGGGGCCCTGCCTTTCACTCATCCATTTAATAATGTTCAGCACATACCACATACCACTGTTCTAGGCATGTGGGAGACATCTATGAACATAAGGGACAAAAATTCTGTAGAGAAGAAATAGTTAATATATAATAACATAATAAATTAGTCAACTATATTACATGTCAGATGATAGTGTTGTTGAAGAAAAATAAAACAAGGGAAAGCGATAGAGAGTTCCAGAGTGTGGGCAAGATCAAATTTAAATAGAGTGGTCAGGAGAGACCTCACTGAGCAGATGGCTTTGGACGAAGATCTGAAGTGAGCAAGGCAGTGAGCCATGTGGACTTCCTGAGGGAAGAGAACGTCAAGCAGGACAAATAATTTAAGCCTCCTGCTGTAGCCTAGCTTGCCAAAGTTTCTTACTCTGACAAATTGTATCTTCATCCAAAGATGGCCACAACAATATCTCCCATGCCACATGATCTTTTTATAATGTGACTTTGACACTGCTTCCATTAAGAGGTGAGGTCAGTGTTTCCTCACCTTGAAGCTGGACAAACCGTGGCTATGGCCAAAGTGATTCTACATCATTGCTGAAGCTAAGCCATGAAAGGTGGTAAACCTTCTGCTTGGTTCTCTAGGGATACTCACTCTTGGAACCCAGCCACCATGTTGTAAGGAGGTGCAAGTATCCCACACAGAGTCCCCCCCATCCAGGTATTCTGGGGGATAACCCCAGCTGGGGTCTCAGCTGACAATCATTACTGACCAGTAGATAGGGGAGCAAACAAACTTTCAGATGATTCTCACCCCCAAGCATTGTCATGCCCAGGCTTTGAGTCTTCCCAGCTGATGCCTTGGACATCTTGAAGCAGAAATAATACACCGCATTGTGCCTTTTCCAATTCCTGACCCATACAATCCATGTGAAAAATAAAATGGTTGTCTTATATCTCTAAGTGCAACTGGTTTGTCACACAGCCACATAACAAGAGATAACTGGAACATCCATATTAAAGCGTAGTACCCTATTTCAGAGAATAATAAAATGTTACCTTGATTTGCATGTCCCTTGTGAGTATATACCTTCTTCAGAACCCTCACAGGGGGAAGAGGTAGTTAGGTTGAGATAAGATTAATGTGTTTTTATGTCCCTTGGCTTAAAAACTACCTAATTGTCTCACTATTACTCCTAACAGAGATCAGCAAAAAAGAACAAATAGCCTCAAAATAAGCCTTCATAAAAATTAAAGGAAGCATCACAATTCAGTAAAGAAGGAAAGAATTATTTAAAACTTGACACTGGAACCAGTGTTTAACTAGTTAGAAGAAAATCAGTTTAGATCCTACACTTAAATAAATTTAATATGAATCAAAGTATCTAATGGAAAAGATCAGATAATAAGATGAAAATATGGATAAAGATGTGTTTTATTTCTTGTAGGAAAAGGCTTTCCAATTTTAAATGCAAAGAAATTACAAAAAAATTGACAGATTAAAGTGCATGGCAAAAATCTATGAACAATATTAAAAGATAATGAGCTAAAAACAATATCTGCAACAGAGATTATAAAAAGACAACAATATGAAAAGGCAAATATACAAAACAAAAACCTTGAGATCCTAATTTCTTAATGGACACAGAACACAAATAGGAAAGTTCTAAACAAAAAAATCCAGTTGAACTGTCAAAAAAATTCAAATTAAAATAATGTAATAATTATCTTCATCTTCAATAGCAAAATGATAACAATGATGTATCATAAGTTGAGTAGTACTATACATTGCTGGTAGAAATATATATTTTTTGAAACTTTGGTGATTCCGGTTAGCAATACTCATAATAACAAGGAAAACAAATGAAAAAAACTTCAGAATAATTCATGGTAAGTCACCTCCATTAGAAAAATAGCTAAGCAAATTACGATACCTCTACTTTAGAAAATATTATGTATTTATTAAATTCACATCTACAAATAGTTTTTAATGATGCAAAAATGTAATCAAATTTTCAATAAATAAAAATATACAAAAATATGTATGTTTCTACAAAGAAAATAGTATAAGATGTACCTCAAACTAATGGTGCTGATTATCTCTTAGGATTACTGGTGAATTTCCTGATAATACTTTACTGATATCTGTTTTGGTAGACTTTTTTGGGAAATAAAGAAATCAGGGCAAGACTGATCAAGATCTGGGTCCCAGATTCCCTGTAGAAGGAATTAAGTGCTATAGGCTTTTGGGTGAAGAGCATTTGCCCAGAAACCACAGGGTCATGCAGGCATAGGACACAGGGAGCTCAGCTAACCTTGGGAGGAAAGTGAACCAGGTGAGAGGGATCCAGGACTGTTCTACACATCAGCCCTCAGTTTATGGATGAGTGTTTTTTATATTCCTTTTCTGGTCCCTCATGAGGGCAGACAGATCTGGTTAGTCAATACACATGAACCTTGGTGTAGACCCTACTGGCTTTAGGAAAGTTTAGAGAGCTGAGGGTTAAGGGAGAGAAAGAAGTGAGATCTCCAGTGAGATTCAGCTTATAACCAACTCCAGGGAAGGTATCTTATGGCCTAAAGAAAGTTTGTGTCTAATATAATTCATATTAGGCTACCCTGGCTTATTTCAAAGGTAAGAAGAATAGTGCCCAAGCCATAATATATCCATGCAACCATCTTGAACTCACTGCTTAAGTGCTGCTGGATGGAATATGCTGGACAGGCTTCATGGGATCACCAACTACATTCCCTACATAGTTCTTCTTACCCACCCAGTTACCCATAAATAGGAGGCCAAGGCTTATCATTGGCTGGACATGTGGCAGTGGGGGAGCTTAGGCCCATTGGATACAAGCAGTATAAAAAGAGAATAAACAAATCAGGGCAGGTCCAACATCTAAAAGCAACTAAACCTCTGATTCTAGAGTCTACTCTCAACCAAGGGCTCCAGTTCTGCCTCTAACCATAAGAAGCATGCAAGGCAGGTGGATAATGAAGATGTACTTAAAAAGAGGCTTTGGACACCCTATAGGGGCTGCTACCAACATCACACAGGTTGTGGAACAATGGTCAACTGTCCACCTCCCTGGAAGACCTTAAACATTAGCTCTACTTTTTTTACATAGGTGAAAAACCAAAGTCCAAAGAGGGATAGTGACCCATCTAAGGTTACACAGATGATTCACAGCAAAGTATGGATCTAGGTCACTAAGGTAACCAAACTGTGGCCTGTGGCCACATGTTGATTTTATCAGAACTTTTTTTCTTACCTGTGGTGCTGAATATCACAAAAAGTATATATAGATCTTTTTTTTTTTTTTTGGCTAATCAGTTTTTGTTAGTGTTTTTGTATTTAATGTGTGGCCCAAGACAATTCTTCTTCCAATGTGCATCAGAGAAAAACATGGTGGATGCTCCTATGACTTAGGCCAATTTTAATAAAAGCCTGACATTGACTTTGAAAAGCAATCACACATTGAGAGCAATGCTAGTATCTGCCTCAATGAGCTGGAGAGAAGCCACCCTTGTCTGATAGAAAGTGGACCTAGTAGCATGCCCTCCTGGCCAAATGAACCAGGGTAGCCCATTGTCCCCTAAGCCTGGGATTGAGTGTGGCTAAGTAGATGGGTGCTACAGATCTCACGGCAGGCTGCACACACGAACCCTCAGACCCATGCTTCAGGAAACCTCACACTCTATACCTGCCTCTCTTTCGGTTCAGATCTAGATGCTTTTGAAAAGGACAACCCAGAATATTTGAACAATGATGGGATTGACTAAACTGGTCTCTGAAATATCCTTAATTCAGAAATACCGAGGGCCTTGGAAGTCCAAGGAATTTAAGAACAGAGCTGGGTAGGGGATGCAGCTGACCAGCAGAGAGTATGACAGTAAGGACATCCATCCTGCAATCTTTCCAGGCCTCAATTTCTTCATTTGGTGAGCAGACAAAACAGGTAGAAAAACTAGATACTGATGCTCCTTGACTTACAATGGGTTATGTCCCCATAAACCCATAGCAAGTTGAAAATACTATGAGTCAAAAATGCATTTAGTAAAATTGTCATCACGACTTAGCCAGGTCTACCTTAACCATCCTCAGAATGCTTACATTAGCCTACCGTTGGGCCAAACACCTGGCAACACAGTATACTGTAGACTCAGAGAACTAATGGTTTACCCCCGATCTTGTGGCTGATGGGAGCTATGGCTTGTTGTTGTTGTCCAGCATCATGTCATACAGAATATCACTAGCCTGGAGAAAATTTAAAAATTCAGAATTTAAAGGATGACTTCTACTGAATTAGTATCACTTTAGCACCTTCTTAAAGTTGAAAATTTTTAAGTTGAACTACCCTAAGATGAGGACTATCTGTAATCACTAAGGTTTCTTTTATGTTTCTTTAAATTTCTCTTTCATTTCTGCTACAGATTTGTCCAAAAGCAGCTCTCCTCATTTTCAAATTGGCCAAAGGAATATGTATGGACAAATCTTCTTGTCCCACTGCCTGAGGATTTGTGTGTTCAGAAGCCCTGTTGGTGTGACTGGAACATTTGCAAGTCAAAACCTAAGTGGCTTAAGAGACTCAGAGCTTTTCTCCTTGGAAGAGGCCCAGGGGATTCCCAAAAGCTTCTTCAAAAGTGGCTTAGACTGTGTGGGCTCCTCAGCTTGCTATATCCCCATCTACATCACCTCCAGGAATCAGGGACAGTGGAAGTGTCTACCCAGTGGCTCTGGCCACTAACTGAAGTTCCATCAGAGTGACAGCCAGGTGCCACAGGCTCCCATTTCAGACAAGCAAGAGATCCAAGTATTGCTTGTCACGATTAATGATAAGAAGTCAAGAGTCTGATGGCTTGATTTCAGATGCCTCTCGTCCACAGTACTCCCAAATACCATAGCCCATATCCAGAACCAGCATGACATGTGTAGGGGGTGCCGGCAGTGGCTGGAGGGAGACATGTGCTTGGATCCAGAGATCTTCTGGAGCCAGGTCAGCACATGCCAAGGGAGCAACAGAAGCGGAGGCGGGGCTGGAATACTGGCACTTGGCAGGGGTAGGCACTGGGAACGGGAACCTGGTGGCGATGGAGAGGCGGTAATAAGGACTGTGCTTGTGATTTGCTCCAGGTCAGAAGCAGGAGGTGTAAAGGGCAACTAAAACCAGTAGGCAAACTAAAATGCTAGAGATCTGCCCAGAGACAGAATCCAGAAGGTACCTAAAGCCAAATTTGGGGAAGAGAATTCAGGTCTGGAGTGAAAGCAGTGTCTTATGGGAAGCAGGACAGGAATACCTGGTATCTCACTGTGGCCTCCTTGGGTGCAAAGCCAGGGCCTGTGGAACTGAGGCCTGCTTCCTTAGATGACATGGAAATGCCATCAGAAGGTCCATGGCGAGTCATTACCCAGTACAAAAGTGATACAAAATCACCTCCACTTGGGGCCTCAATGTCCCACTAGGGCCTTTTAATGTCCCCAGCAAACTGATGGCCTCTGGACAATAAAGTAGATTCCTTGGGAGTCATGGAAGCCTGGTTCATACCAGGAGTGCTTCCTTTCAGGGAGACCCAAATTTTACAGTAGGAGGAATATTAGTTCCATAAAATGCTGTCATTACAATGACATCCCCAACTCTAAGTAGAAATTGCTCCACCATCAAATTACTGACCAAATCTAGCATTGTAAAGGAATGATGGACAACTCTTTTGTCCCACCACCCAAGGATTTGCACACACAGAAGCACTCGTTGGCATTATTACTTTTGTAGCTCAAAAAGGTTGTGAGATTAATTCCTTCTCTGGTTCCCACCCCACCCCCACCACCTGAGACCAAGCAATGCTTGATCACTGTCAATTTACACCCGGTACAAAAATGTTCTGTTGGAGCGACAAAGGCTGACATACTTGAAATAAACCTTGGCAATGACAAGCTGAACCCAAAGGGAACTAAGAGAAATATCAGATACATCAGATCAGACATTTCCTCCCTCTTGAGAAGAAGTCAGACAATGTGAAAATTCAGACATTTTAAGTCAGAGACATTGCTGGAGTATCTACCTAAAGCAGTTACCACACCAGGACAGGACCTCCCAGGCCACGTGCATCCAGAGGAAATACTACTAATGTTGCTCAAGTGCCCCTTGGGGAGTTTGTCCCCATGTTATCAATATCATTTCTCAGTGGGCAAGAAGAGAGAAGGGGATGAGGCAGCAGACAAGCTAGGGCTAAGGTAGAAATAACCCAAATATCCACCAGCGGATGAATGAATAAACAAAATGTGCTATGTGCATCAAGGGAATGTCATTCAGCCCTTGAAAAAGTGAAATTCTGATACACGCTACAATAGTCTTGAAAATCTGCTAAGTGAACTACACTAGACACAAAGGGCAAACATTATACAATCCTGCCTCAATCCTATGTGAGGTGCCTAGAATAGGTAAATTCACAGAGCAGCTAATGAGCAGATCCACCAGGAACTAGGGGAGAGGAGAGGAGATCTATTGTTTAATGGATACAGAGTTTCTATCTGGATGCTGGACAAGTTCTAGAAGTGGATAGTAGTTATGGTGGCACAACATGTAAGGTACTTAATGTCACTGAATTGTACACTAAAACTGGTTAAAATGCTAAACTTTATGCGGTACATTGTACCACAATAAAAAATAATTTTAAATAAGCACAAAGATCATTTGTAAATGTTACCTGCTAAAATCTCACCTAAAAGCAACTGAATCAGCATCTCCTAGACATGGCCCATTGTGTCTTTTAATATCTGATCTGCCACTCAGGCTTTTGTCCACACATTCTTGTCTTTCTTCCTAAGTAAATCAGTAGATATTTATAAGTGTCTTTCTTACATGTTTTACTAGCATGCTAAAAGCTGGAGGTGAACATCTGAGGATCAGAAGTTAGCTATTTGATCAGGTCCACAGCTTAAAAAGTAGATGTAGTGATTTGTAAAAGTCTACAAATTCTTTAATATATCTTTAGTTAAAATATAGAATCTTCTCAAATGAAGGCTACAACTTAATTCTAGCCTAAGAAATAGGGAGGGGGTGGGGGAGGGGAGGGGAGAAGGGCGGATGGGTGGTGGGAGTGTGACTGGAAAGATCACACTTTCCAGTATATGGTCTGTCTAACAAGGGTACAAGTGAACTTTTCTGGAACTAGAGTATAAATGTTTTAACACAATAACTAAGTAAATGACACAAAGTCTATGTTAATCAGTTTGATGAAAATATTTTAAATTGTATATGAAAACACTACACTGTACCCCATGTTTGCATTAATGTATACAGCTATCATTTAATTTTAAAAAAAGGAAAAAAATATGTAGAATCCAATTCACTTCCCCTTGTGTGGGCTGCGCTTGCTCTCTCATCCTTGAATCAACCACTGGTGGGGAGAGGGCTGGGAAAGCTGAGTGTCATGCTGTGAGAACCAGGGCTGGGGTCCACCTCCCTTTAGTTCCTGGTCCTGGTCCTGGTGGGGACCCTTCAGCAGCCCTGTAGAGAGGCCCCTGTGGTAAGAAACCAAGGCCTAGGTGGGTGAGAGCCGTTATGAAGGGTGATCCTCCAGCCCTAGCCCACAGCGTGACAGCAATGTTGAGACCTGGAGCCCCAGCATAGCAAACCCTGGATCCTGGACACTGAGGAACTCTGTTTGTCATTTTAAACTGTTGGAAAATTTTGAGATACTTTGATATGCAACAAAACCTGTACCAAATACTGGGGTTGAGCTAGATTCTCAGAATTGAAAGGAGCCTTAAAGGTCCTCAGATCTAACCAGCCAGCCCTGTCATTCCCAGTACCTGTTCCATTCTTGACTTCAGCTTTTCCTCCTGGCCCTCATCTGTGATTCTAGGTCATTCGTTCAGCAAATATTTACTGAGCTCTTATTATTTCCCAGATACAAATTCTCTAAGGGTTAAAAAGACCAAAGACACCACACCTGAGTCTGATGCACCTTGTTACAATGCTTGATAATGACAGGGCAGGGGACTGTGGGGACTCAGAAGCAGTGGGGCTCTCCTAGTCTCAGGGATATGAAGGAGAGTCAAAATGTCTTCCCAGCAGTGAGGATCCACAGCTGAAAACTGAAAATGAATGACCGAGACAGGGGAAGGACCTTTTTGGTAAAGGGGACTCCACTGCATGGCTGAGGAATTGTCATCAGCTCAATGCATGGGCAGGGGATGTGACTGCGGTCAGCGGGAGGCACCTGGGCACCATTCCACTAACAAGAGTGGCCTCAGAAGTGTTGGAGGTTTTCAGGTTTTCATTTTACCAAGTACACTCTGCTCCAGGGTGGAGGATTGGCAAGGCAGGGCAGATGTGAAGATAGGGTATGCAGTGAGAAACTGCTTCTACATCCAGACAAGAGAGAAGAAAGAACCAAGCTGGTAACAGAGTAAATGCAGAGAAGGAGATAGATTGAAGAAAATAGTTCAATCATATTTGGGAGTAAGGTAGAAGAGGCGAGGCTGATTCCCAGGTTCCTGACCTGGGAGACCATGAGAGGAGGTTGCAAAATGAAATCGCACATGTCAAATGAGGCCCGACTGCACACTGACCCTCCTCAGCTCCCCAGCTTCCCTTCTGTGTGGGTTCCAAACTCCCAGGCTCATGGGACGTTGAGCTGAAGGGTATCAAGGTCATCTGGTCAACCCTCCCCCCCTCTGATGGCTACACAGGCTGGTTACTGGTGTCCTGCAGTTCAGCTTTTGGCCTGTGTCAATGTGGTACTATGCCCAACCCTGGAACCACAGAGGAGACTTCATTCATCTCTGTCAGGATGAACTGTTGGGAGCTGCTCTTCTCCCTCTTCATGCCAGACAGGAGCTCTCTCAGCAGGACCCAGCCTAGCCCATCTCCTCCGTGGGAGCCCCAGAGCTACAGGCCCTAGCTCAGTTCTTCCAGATGCTACCCCAGCCCTCCGCATCCTGGGCTGCTTTGCTTTCCCTGTGCTCATGACTCCCTCCTCACCCTGGACTTGGGTCCTGCCTGGCAATGTGTGTTTGGTGAGATTATGTTCTTCTGTCTACCCTGCCCCTGCCCCTGCCGGCTTCACAGCCATGGATGGCTTACTTCACCTTTCTGAGCCTCAGTTTTCTCATACAAAAAGTGGGGATGACAATAGTTCCAAGATCATAATATTGCTGCCAGAATTAAAGGAGATAATACAGAAAATGCTTAGAGGAACGTGTGGCACATACTATCTTTTATTAAACCCTAGCAGTGGTGATGATGACGATGGTAATGGCAATAATGATGGTGGTGATGGTGGTGGTGAAGATCCCTTTTCCCTTCAAAATGCTCAGTGGTGACAGACCCACCTCTGCCTTGAACCAATTCTCAGGCCCTGTCCCACACTGAGCTTTTTCTTTCCTATCCTTCCATCTTTCTCAGCTTCCTTCATCTTTGCTTCTTAAAATAGCTATTCGCCCAGCAATTAGTCAAAATCAGAGTCTCCAAGCTAAAAGAGAGCTTGAGTTAATGCAGTCTAGCACATGTATGTCCTCCATGAGTGAACTGAGGGTCAATGAAGCTATTTGTCTCCTCTCACCTGTGTGGTATCATATTTATATGTCAGAAATATGCATAATAAACACATATAGTTTTTGCCTGTTTATAAGCTAACGTGGGAGGCTGATCTGGAAACAAAACCCATCCCCACCTCAGCCCCTTTGTACTCCCTCTGCCTGCAGCCCCTTCCCCAGATGTCTTCACGGCTCCCAGGCCATGCCCATTCTCGCCTTCTAACACCAGCTTATCCCAGAGGCCTTCTCTGCCCATCCTGTACAATTGAGCACCACTGCCCCCGGTGGGGACTCTCTGTGCCTTCCTAGGCTCCATTTTCCCTGACCTTGTAACTGATAATCTATGTTTTTTGGCCTTATTGTCTGCTCTCCCCTCTAGAATAGGAATACCATGACAGCAGGGACTTTTTTCTGGTTTTGTTCACTGCTGTAGCCCTACTGCCTAGAATAATGCCTGCCACACAGTAGGCATTAAATAAACATTCGTTCACTCCCACATTCATTCATTCAATCAGTAGGTAAGTCAGCCTTTTGTTTATTGAATGAATTCATGAGGCCTCTGTCTATTGATTATTTAATTGGTTCAGAATTTCACAGACTGTCACAGAAGAATGTAGGAGAGAATCCCACTTCCACACTCCTCCATGCAGCTCTGCTCTGCTTGTCTATAGTTTAGGAATCAGGCCTCAGGGCAGGAGAGCGGCTACTCTGGGATCCTAGGGGAGAATCCAGAAAGTGGCTGTTCCCACACAAAGGGTGCTGAACAGCTCCCAGTGAAACAGATGCTAGGAAGCCCCTCTTCCCTCTGGCCATCACAGGGATTCTGGCCTCCGTCCCAGACATGGAAGAGACATAAGACCTCTCCATTAGAGGGTGGTGGGCCCACCTGTCTACCATCTGTAGGGGGCATTATCCCATCCGCCCCAACTTGGGAGGCAAGCTGAGTAGAGCATTGTTTAGTAAGAATAGCTTTTCCACTATTGTGCAGAATAAAAAGCTGTCTCTTTCACTTTGTTGGATTACAGGATGAATCAAGTACACAGCTTTTTGTTTACCAAGAAACCACCTGTTTACCATTTGTAAAGAGACTTGATTGCCTCCAAGTAAGTTAGTGTGAAGCTGCAGGATTTCCCACTGAGGAAGGGCAGGAGGCACAGAAATCAGAGAGAAAGGATAAAGAAGAAAGTCATGGGCCTTTAGGAAATTAGGTCTCTAGGAGGTTGAATGAAAATACTGGGAGCTATTCTAAACCAAGCCTGTGTTAAGCACACTGCCCACTCCATCTATTAACCTCACAACAGTCCTATCATCATCTGCATTTTACAGATTGAGCAACTGAGGCTCAGAGGTCACAGACTTGCCTGAGCTCTAATAAGTGGTAAACTATAGACTCCAAATTTGATAGGAAGCCTACATTTTGTTCTTTAACCATTATTTCTTAGCAAATATGTGCTGAACTGTCCTGCTGGGGCGATTCCTAATGCAACTTCCTCCCGCTCAGACCTGGATGTTACCAGTGGGAGCAGGTCACTGCCGGGGCTTAGGAATTTTCAGTTTTCCCTGGAGAATGAACAAGCTGCCCATCACTGCAATGAATGAATTCCCTTTTCATGGGATTAGGGAGCAAGGAGAGCTTAAAGGTATAAGAGTTCAGCCAGTTTGGCAGAGAACTGGGAGGGGGAACATTATAGCTGGCAGGTGTGTGGGGTACAAGGTGACCAGGTCTAAGAGAAAAATGGCATCAGGAGACAACATTGGCCGGGAGGTGAGGATGTGAGGCTAGTAGATGGAGCAAGGAGAGAGTGCAGGGCAGGGAGCTTCACAGAGGATGGTGGGCTGGTTAGATAAGTCCAAGGAGAGAAGCCAAGGGGCTTGCAGGGACAAGTTCCCCTACGGAAGGCGATTCTATCCAGCATCCTCTGACTGCAGAGCCACAAGGTCCTCTGAACTCGGTGAGCCAGGGCACCAAGTCCTCCCCTGCATGGTACCAGGGGCTACCATCCACATGTAGAGTAGGTCTATATGGGGCACAGGCCACACAGCCCTGACCCAGAGCACAAGAATCCCTTCTCCAAGCAATTCTCCTGGATGCCAAGAGAAGCTGCCTGGAAAACTTTTAATCTTCAGACAAAGCAGATGAAAGAAATGCTGTCATTATTAACCAGTGCTTCTCACAGTACAGGTCACTGATGAGGTGAGGTGTGTGCACCTGAGCCTGCAGCAACACACTGCTGTGTGGAACGGCCTCGCAATGGAGAAGACGTCAACTAACTTGTGGGCTCAGTGAAGGAACAACTTACGTCCTTATGCAAGCTCCTTATCCCATCAATAACTATCTATGAGTGTCTGTGAACTAGCAACCTGTTTTAACCTGTTCTGCTCCAACTCTGTGAGCATTAGGCCTCTCCCAAACCAATCCCCAAATTCCACTTGTGTCCTGGAGGGTTGACAGCCTGGAAAAGTTGGCAGAGGTTGGGGGGTGGGTGCCTGGAGAGCCCACCTCCTAGGCAATGGTACATCAGCTTGACTCAAAGGATGAGGTGGCTTAATCTATCCTGTTTCTCCCAAAAGCAATGAAATTATTCTTCCTTGGAATCAAGGAGGACATTCTCACTTATGAAACAGAATAGGAAAGAAGATTGCCAGGCCAAAGTTTTTCTTGTAGGGAAAAAATTGTTCTTCCCTGTGATGAGAAGCAGTCAGTAAGTTTCCTGTAAATCTGGTAACTAACAAGGCTGAAACTTGGGCTGCATCTGTCAAAGAGAAGAAAGGCCGCCTGAATTATTTCAAAGGGATGAAGTATTACTTCATAGTCATCTGATGCTAATCCAAGTCTTTACCACCTGAGATGATTTCCTCCAACTGCCAATGTCCCGTGGCAGATTTAAAGCAGATCCAAGAAACCCCAACCTGGAGATTTCTTCTGCATCTGTTAATGTCGGCTGCCTTGTCAGAAAAGAGATCAGGGAAATGCCATCTTATCTACAGACCCATCCTGGGAGAGATGTCTGCCTCATTAATGACAAGGCCACTTTGTCATTTCCCAGAGAAAATCTCCCCCTGGCTGCGTTGGGAGACAGCCTCCTCTTTATTTTGCTCAGTGCCTTTGCTGCCTGTCAGCTTCTGTCTTGATTGGGTCCATGGTCATTTCGGAGTTAGCTGTGAATTAGGAAGAATCAGCTAGGAGGGCTGATGTTCCCCAGGGCGGTAGGTGATGATCTGAGCTCAGAAGGAAGCAGAATCTTAGGGTTTGTCAGAGCCCTCCACTAACTTGCTTAGTAACCTTGGGGCAGTGGTCCTTAAACATAACAGGTGATGGATCCTGCTAAAAGCTGATGAAAACCATGGACCTCCACAGTTTAAAAGCCATTGACTTAGTGGCTCTCTCCCACCCCTAGACCTCTCTAGGTTCCCACTTTATAGGTCCCTGGGGTCTAAGGATAGACAGGATTGAGAGTTCAGCCTAAGCAGGCTTATTCTAAGAGCGTATGTCTGGGAGGGAGGAGGAGATCTGGGTTTTAATCGTCCCAACATCTAGTTGCTTGAGTGCGGGAAAGATACTTTTCCTTTAGTACTCCCACCTTAAAAATGAGGGTGATGCAATAGTCAAAATCTGGAGTCCACTCTAGCGCCCACCAACTGATGAATGGATAAAGAAAATGTGGTATATACGTTATATGCACAATGGAATATTATTCAGCTATAAAAAGAATGAAATCCCATCACTTGCAACCACATGGATGGAACTGGCAGCCAATATGTTAAATGAAATAAAACAGGCACAGAAAGACAAAGATCACATGTTATAACTCATACAAATAATACGTGGATCATGAAAACAGAGGGTGAATTTGTGACTACCAGAAGCCAGGTAAAGTGGAGGTGAGGCGGGGGTGAAGAGATAAAGGGGAAAAAAGAAGATAAATGTATTTATTGCCACTGAACTGTACACTTAAAAACGTTAAAGACAGTCAATTATATAGGTATATTTTACCTCAATTAAAAATTTACATTGAGAAAAAGTGAGGGTGAGAAACTACTTTTAAGGAACCCTAAGGGTTCCATGGAGCAAGCATGGTGCTATAGCCATGGGCAAGATGGTGGCTGGGGAGCAGAGTTTTGTGGCCTTTTTCTCTCACTCCTCCTCTTCAATTAGAGCAGTTCTTTTGGCCTTAAAAAGTTGGAAAGTCTCCAGATTGGAAGGTCTCTAAATTTGCTTCTAGAACTAATTCTCTAGTATTCTGGGTCTGGCCAGGACACCTAAGGATGGGTAGCCCAGTGAAGGGGCCTAATGGTGCTGTGTGTACCTGTACTCTTGTGTCTATCTCAAGAGAGCATAGGTCCATCTTCAACCTTGTAGCCTCTGGAACCACTGGCTCCTACCAGATGCACCTGCAAGTGTGTGGAACACAGCAAGGCAGAGAGCCCTTGCTGGGGAAGGTGGTGTGCAGGCTGCTTTGCTCTCCCTTGCAATCTCTCCAGCTCCAGAGAGCTGAGCCCTGCAAAGTTCCAGGGGCATCAAGTGAATGCTAAGAGAAGCAGCAGGCTGCTCCCGACCCATTCAGTGTCGAGCTGTGTTACTGGCATTGTTCTGCTAACTTGCTAAATAGCTATAATTAAAACCAGGCTATTATCATTAATTATGATCTTTCCTCTTCTGATTGGCAGGTTGGTGCTTTTACCGAGTTTCAAAGAACAGCATTTCTGTGTTTTACAGGAAGCAAGGAAGATAGATGAGGCTGAATTGTTCTGACTTTGGAGCAAAGGGCACAGTGGCATTGTCAGGCATGGCAAACTTTTGTGTTCATGGGGCGGGCTCCCTTGCTAGCTCATCCAGACACAACAGGCTGCTGGCCATGTCCCTGCCTCCTCCATGGGCTGTTATACACTTCACAAAGTAACAGGATGGGACTGGGAGGGCAGATAGGATTTCACAGGCAAGAATGAGGCAAAAGTTCTACCTAGTGCTTTAGGAGCCAGCTGAAATATCACCTCCTCCATGAACCTTTCCCTGGTCCTCACCCTCCCCATCACCTTCACATTCTCTAAGTCAAAATGAATTACCCTCTTGCCATTATTTTCATTGTGCGTACATCTCTACTTTCCCTAGGCTTAAACCTTAAATTATTTATAATTTCCTACTCCCATCAAATTGGAAGGAGAAACAACTAGAACTTCCCCAATCCAGTAAGTCATAGGCATCTAGGAATGGGGCATGACCTTTTCTTTTGCTGCACCTCCTTGCTTGATCTTCAGCTCATTTAGCGGCTTGGTGAAGACCTACAGCCACTCAGCGCCTCCACTCAATTTGTCCATCTGCAAAAGAGGACTCTGTTTGAAGTTGTCTAAATAAACTTAAGTATCTTTGAGTTGGCCATGAACTGGGAACGGGTGTAAAGAACTCTCCGAGTGAGAGCTTTGGTGTTCCCTCAGTGCAAACCTTTGCTTGAGGCAGAACAACTTCCAGAACTATGGATGTGAGACATGAAAGAGAATAAAAACAAATAAGATGACACCAAGTGACAAATGGCAAACAGAACGTTTTTTGAAAAATAGAAACAAAAAATAATGTATAACCAAAGCATAATGTCTCAACATGAACTGTTACACTGGGTTAAATCAAACTTTGTTTATAGAAACTAGACAATAATCAAAAAGGGTTCACTTCCCCTGTGGACCAGACATGAGGAATCTAGTTTATGTTTACCTAATACTAGATAGAGTTGCCACAGGATATCCAGGTTAGTTAAATTTTGAATTTCAGATAAATAACAATTTTTTAGTACATGTGCATCCCAAATATTATAAACATGGGATATGTTTATCTGAAATTCAAACTTGACTGTGCCTCTTATATTTTTATTTGCAAAATACGGCAACTCTACCTAATGTCCAAATGTTTTCCATGGTCATCAATGGAAGAACAAATAAACTTAAAGTAGATATTGATAGAGAATTTTTTCAGGAAAGAAGGAAGAGGTCAACAGAAGGATTGACCATCAATCTAGCCTGTGCTAACTCCACTAAGGTCTGTCTGCCATTCCCTAACCTGGTCTGTTTCTTACTCTTTAACTCTTAATCTCATTTCTGTTCAGTGAACTCCTTTTGTTAGTCTACCTTCTCTAGAAAACTTTACATGGTATTCGCAGACTCCCCCTCCTCTGGCCTCTGCTCTGTGGCATATATTAGTGGATGGAGAATTCCTGAGGGTGGGTGCTCTACTTCTGTATCCTTCCAGCAGTGCCCAGGATTGACCAGGATCACATCAGGCTCAGAAGGATACTCCGTAGAAGATGCTGAATTAAAACATGCTTTTCAGGTGGTGCCTGTGGCTCAGTGAGTAGGGCGCCAGCCCCATATACCGAGGGTGGTGGGTTCGAACCGGACCCTGGCCAAACTGAAACAAAAAAAATAACTATTTGTGGCAGGCACCTGTAGACCCAGACGGGAGGCTGAGGCAAGAGAATCAGCTATGCCCAAGAGCTGGAGGTTGCTGTGAGCTGTGATGCCACAGCACTCTACCAAGGGCAAAGACTATCTCTGAAAAAAAAAAAAGAAAGAAAAGAAACATGCTTTCCTTCCAAGACATGAATTCAGAGAAGCCAAGTAACTGAAACTCAAATGGGTAAAAACTAGGCTTAGACCTACTCCTTGAAGAATAAGATGGAATTTTCTATTAGGTAAATTATTATAAATAGAGTTGACCCTTGAACAACATGAGTTTCAAGTGCACGGGTCCCCTTATATGTGTAACTTTTGCTACATGAATAGATTGGAAAATTTGAGGTAGATTTATGACAATTTGAAAATCCTGTTGACAAACTATGTAGCTTAGATATTTTGAAAAAAAAATTAAGAAAAAGTAAGGTATGCCATGAATCACAAAATATATGTAGATAACTAGTCTATTTATCATTTATTACCATAAAATATACATAAATCTATTACAAAAAGTTAAAATTTATTTACACGCAGAGATAATCCATAGTCCCATCTATAGTTGAGAGAAATGTCAATAAATGTTAAGATGCAGTATTAAATTATAACTACATAAAATTAACTATGGTACATACTATACTACTGTAATAGTTTTGCTGTTATTGCAGAGAGCTCAAGTGTTGTGAATATCTGCTTAAAATGCTGTGTGGCGCTAATCATCTCTGCATGAACAGTTCATCTCTCCAGTAAATTGTGAATCACGGTAAAATGAAAATGTGATCTCTCTTGGTTCTCACATGTTTTTCATTATGTTTAGTACAATATTGTAAATCTTGAATAACACCATGGGACCCATAAGAAGTGCCACTAGTGATGCTGGAAGTATTCCTAAGAAGAAGAGAAAAGTCATGGTGTTACAAGACAATGACTTGTTTGATATGTACTGTAGATTGAGGTCTGTAGATGCAGTTTTCCCACCATTTAAGATAAATGAATTCAGTATAAGACCCAGTGTAAAAAAAAAAAAATGGAAAGAAAAGGAAATTCATGAAGCCATGGCTATAGCTACACCTGCAGGCACAAAAACCTTGTACTTTTTGCAAAATATCTTTTTATCCAGTATTGAAAATGCAGCTTGCATGTATTACAAGAACAACACACCCTATAGACTCTAATGTAGTTTGAGAAAAAGCAAGGTCATTATCTGACAACTTAAAGAAAAAGGAAGGTAAAGGATCTAAAGCTAGGGGACTTAATGCCAGCAAAGGATGGTTTGATAATTTTAGAAGGAGGTTTGGTTTTAAAATGTTAGATAATAAGAGAAACAGTTTCTGCCAACTAAGAGGCAAAAGACAAGTTTCCAGGCACCATTAAGAAAAATCATTGGAGATCTATGTATATATGACTTAATTTTAAAAAATGAAAAAAAAATCATTAGAGAGAAAATAAGATATCTGCCTGAACAGGTTTTTAATGCAGACAAAAGTTCCTTTTCCCATTTCTGGGAGAAAATGCCACAAAGGACATTTATTAGAAAGGAACAGAAGCAAGCACCAGATTCAAGGTAGCAGGGATAAGCTAATTCTATTGTTTTGTGAAAATGCACTTAGGTTTATAATCAGAACTACCCTTATCTATAAACCTGCTAACCCACAAGTCTTGAAGAAAAAAGATAAAAACCAGCTGCAGTCTTTGGGTTATACAGTAAGAAGGCCAGGACAATAATAACCCCTTTTCTGGATTGATTCCATCAATGTTCTGCCCCTGAAGCCAGGCAGTACTTTGTGAGTGAAAGACTGCTTTTTCAAATTCTTTCGATATTGGACAATGTCCCTAGCCATCCAAAAACCTATGAGTTCAATGCCAAAGGTGTGGAAATGGTCTACTGGCCCCCAAACACAATGTGTGTAATTCAGCTTCTAGACCAGGGGATCAAAAGGGCCTTTAAGGTTCATGATACACTGTACTATATCGGAAGGATTATCAATGCCATAGCAGAGACCCCGACAGAGAGAGAACATAATGAAAGTCTGTAAGGACTACACCATCATTGTTATCATAAAAAGCCATGAAAACCATCAAACCTGAGATGATAAATTCCTACTGGAGAAAAGTGTACAGGTGTTGTGTATGAGTTCATAGGATTTATGACACAGCAAAAAGGGTGGGGTGTGTAGGGCTTCAAGGTAAAGATTTTGCAAAAATTCAAGAGGTACTAGATGCCACACCAGAAGAATTGATGGAGTACAACTTGTTAGAGATGAGTTCTTCCAGACCAGCACCAGAAGATGAGGAAGAAGAGTAGAAGAAGCAGTGCCAGAAAGCAAGTTGATGTTAAACAATCCAGCAGAGGGTTCCTTCCCATCAGCCAAAACCAATTTTGACTTCTTTTATGACATAGAGACTTCTATGACATGGGTCCTGAAATGAAAGCAAATTCTCAAAGAAGGATTTGTGCCTTACACAAACAAGTTTAGAGAAATAAGAAAAGCAAAAATGGCAGACACAAATTATGATATATTTCTGTAAAGTTACACAAAGCATGCCTGCTTCTCTTGGCTCCCCCTCCATCTCCTCACCTCTTATGCTTCTGCCACTTCAAGACAGCAAGACCAACCCTTCTTCTTCCTCCACTTCTCCAGCCCACTCAATGTGGAGATGACAAGGATGAAGACCTTTATGGTTATCTACTTCCACCTAATGAATAGTTAATACACATATATTTTTTTCTTTCTTACTATTTTTTAAGAAAAATTTTCTTTTCTCTAACTTACTTCACTGGAAGAATATATATAACATGCATAATATGTGTTAATAGAGTGTTTATGTCATCAACAAAGCTTCTGGTCAATAGTAGGATGTTAGTAGTTAAGTTCTGGGAGAGTCAAATGTTATACATGGAATTTTAACTGTGCAAGGGGTCAACTGTGCATTTCAGCCATTGCCTAAGAACAATAAATTGCACACGTGCAGTACCCCGGTCCTGTACCTCCCTAGGTGTCTGTATCTTTGTCTTTGTTAACCTTTTATTAGAGACTACATATAATAAGAGATGTAACTAAAAAACTCAGGCCAATGATACCTGCCTTGCCCATTTCCAAAAGAAGGGGGAAAGAGAGTCCTTAGCTAATAGAACCCTGTCTGATCTGTGGGCAAATGCATCTCAGCCTGTGCATCAAAACCTGGGGGAAAGAGGCATTCAAGGCAGACACACTTGTACTTAACCTTCAGCTAGTCCACCCTGGACAAGTTACACAACTCCTTTTGGCCTCAGTTCTATCTTTACTAAATGGGAATAATTATACGTAACCTAAAAGGTTATTGTGAAGATTAGCTGTTTTATAATACAATATAGCCCTTAGCTCAACACCTGGCAGGGTGGACATTTATTCAATACCAATTTTCAAATTATAATCAAAAGGTTCCCCATGATTTACACAGTAAAGGTGAGAAGAGGAAGAGTGAATGAGCAATATTACCACTTGAAATCAATAACATCTTAACTCACTCTAGCATTTTGACTGCTCTGTAGATACTTCTTTCAATGCCTTTTTGAATCACATATTTATTAGGCATACAGTTCACCTGTTATCTACCCCAGGTATCTTTCTGCCTAACAAACTATCCCCAAAATTTAATGGCTTAAAGCAACGACCATTTGATTATATCTAATGCATTTTGTGGTTCTGAAGTTCAGGCAGGGCTTAGCAAGGTGATTCTTCTGTTCCATGTGGCATCAACTGGAGTCAATTCTTGGTGCTCAACTTGGGAGTTTTGCTGGTGTGGAGGATGCAAAGTGGTTTTACTCATATGTCTGGCAATATGGCAAGGATAACTAGATGTCTGGGCTTATCTAGGATTGTGGACCAAAGTGCCTTTGTAGCTATCTCATAAAACTCAGACATCTTATGCAGTGGCTGGTTTCCTCCCAAGTAAATATGTCTAGAAAACCAAGATAAATCTGTATAACATTTTCTGTCTTATGCTCAGAAATCACTCAGGAGCATTTCTTTCAAATAACATTGTTCAAAAAACTCACAAGCCTGCCCAGATCCAATAAGATTAGACATAGACCCCAATGCCTGTCAGTGAAAAGAGTATCAAATAATTTGGGCTCATATTTTTAAACTGCTACCCTAGGAATCTTGTCAAAGTATCTATTCTAATTCAGTAAGTCTGGAGTCATGCCTGGAATTCTGCATTTTTTACAGATTCCCAAGTGATACTGATATTGCCATATTAAAAATTACACTTTGAGGGGGTGGCACCTGTGGCTCAAAGGAGCAGGACACCAGACCCATATGCTGGAGGTGGTGGATTCAAATCCAGCCCAGCCAAAAACTGGAAAAAAAAAATACACTTTGAGTAGGAAAGGTTCTGACAAACCCACCATATTACATCTTTCATTGTACCAAAATCCTGTCTGTTACTGTTTTTATTGTCTCATTCCCCAGTAGCTTCATTTGATTTAAAACTCAACCAGTCAATCTTTTCTTGTGTTTACTAGAAGAACAGCTATGTTAAAAAACATTTATTTCAAAAGAAAGAAGTATCTTTTGTGCTCAGAATTCATAAGGGAGACTAAAATGACTAACTGAAAAACCTTTGACAAATGAGAATGTCAGGTCAGTTAATCATAAAACCTTCTGGGTACCTTGTTCTCTACCATCTGGAGGAGTGAGTGATTTCAAAAAGATGATTCTGAGAAAAAGACTCACTGGTGGTTTATCACCTCTTTGAGACTCACACAATATCTGTGACTCAGCTAGTTGGTAACTAGTAAATATTGATGCCTTTGTTTGTGGCAATGTAATTTAATTACCCAATTATCATGGCTGTTCCTAGGTGTGGAAGATTGGGCCTAGAGACATTGAGCATATGGTCTAGTCAATTATTTTTTGGAACCTATGTATTAAGCTAATAATTAATGTTAATACAAATGTATTTACATTTACTAAAATTTACTTCCTTATTTAAGGAATGATACAATGCAAATCAGGATTTGAGGAAATGTAATCCTCTAGATACAATATGATAGCATCTAGATTAATTCTCAGCTATGACAAATTACTGCCTTCATAGGACCTATTTTCTCTAAAGGGACTTTTCCATTTGTTCCACCAAAGTGAGTGCAGGTTTGCCATGTGATAGAACATCCAGGGGCTGAGATACTCTGGCTACTGAACCAACTTCAGAACTCAGAGGAACAAGGGTATCAGTGGCCTTGAAATACAAGCAACATACCTAGGGGAAATCTTTAATTCTTTTCAGTATACCTAATTAGCTTTGGAGTGCTCTAATCTCACAGAAGTCAAAATGGACACATAAGCATGAATTCCTATTCATTTCCCCAAAAGAACTTCTTCTTGGAGTATCCACAGTTTTTACATATTTTACATCTTCATTCGAAAATCACATGATAAATATAACATGCCAATTTCTAAGATGCTTTTTTCTCAACCAGAAAAATTCACTACGACATCTAATACACCATTTCTTTTTGACTCTTGGGGAACTCACAGTTGGTATAAAAGTAGGATTTGTGAACTGTTTGTTTCAGAAAATTTTGTCAAGGGAAGTCCTAAGGGGAATCCCAATGTTAAAACCAAAGAAAGTGAGTAGCTGTAATTAAGTTAAAAAAAAAAAATGAGGCTCCAAACACAGCTAGAGAATCACTGAGTAGAAGTTAATTCAAACCAAAAGGTGACTTTAAATAGAGAGCTAGACTGTCAGCTTCCTTCTTAAAAAGTTCTCTCTCTTTACTTTAAAATTTTACATATATGAATAGAAGGAGATGTTTTTAGAGCTATGGAAGGGAGAAAAAGAAAAGAGGTGAGAAGAGGGGAAGGGAAGGAAGAGAAAAGGAGAAGAGAGGAGAGGACAGGGAAGAAAAGAAAAGGAGAGAAGAGAAAAAAGAAAAGGAAAAGAAAAAGTGAAAAAAACATTTTATATATACATATATATGGAAACTATATATATATATTATCTCATATTTAGAAACTATATATATACATTATCTTATATAGAAACTATATATATATACACGCACACACACATATATGTGTGTGTGTGTTTTCTGCATGTGTGTATGTGTGTATGCAGTCCACTGGAAGAGGATTTCTAGGCCATTCTCAGCTGAACACAGAGCACCTACAAGTGGGAGAGAAACAAGCTCTGCCTATCTTAACCAGCAGATCCCACACCTCATGCCACTTTGCCCTGTGGTTTAGCTGCTCTGTGTAAGTATGCCTTTTCCTACCCTGAACACACTGCACGTCACCAGAGTAAAGGGGACCATGCTTTGGTAACCCCTTCAGTACTGATGTCCACGGCACTGCAATATGAAGAAGTGGAGTCCCCCCATGCCTTGGTACAAATCTGGATTTCTAAGCACTGGGTTTTCCAACAGTGAGTCTGAGGTTCTCTTTTGTTCTCTCTGCTATGAAGAAGCTACATTTCTGATAGTCTTTGCCCGGTACCCTGGCACCCATTTTCTTTTCAGACAGAACCTTTCTTTAAGAGGGAAAGTGACAGTTTTGTGCTCATTTCCTTCTAAGGAGAACTAACAATTCTGTGCATTCATTTGAATGATATTAAATAGTTTACAAAGAATGTTCACATATATCTTTCCTTGAACCCCCTCAGAATCTCTGAGGGGAGGGCAGGGTAGTACTCCAAGTCCTGCTTCACATATGTGACTAATCCTAAGTCACTGAGTCCATAAACTGTGAGCCAGGCCGACGAACCAGGGTCTCGCAGAAACTGCATATTTCCTTACCTAGATTCTGTGTTATTAGAGACAAGTCTTGGAAGGAAATCCCCAACTCTTAGCTCGGTGTACATCTCACAAAAACATAACCAAAGAGGAACAGATTTCAGCGAGAAAGATCTAAGTTTGAATCTTGTATCTGGTGTTCTTGGCTGTACAAGTTTGAGTTAATTTCTCTGAAACTCAGTGTTCTCATCAATAAAATGGAGAGGCTAATATTTCCCTTGAGGGGGGTTTGCAAAGATTAAGAGAGACAACATAAATGAAAGCACATACTTTGGGGAAAACATAATGGATGCTCTATAAATATTTATCAAATTGGAATAAAGGAAGAAGAGGAGCCTCCTTGACCTAAAACATCTTTTTCCATATTACCTGTCAAATCACGGTATTCAAAAGTCCTTCCTTTGGGAGTAAAGACTCGTCTCCTTCAAGAATGTAAACAATGACCAGACATGCACACTTTAAGGACACTTTGCAATCCTTGCAGTAGATTTTTTTAAAAGAGGTGTGGTTAGAAGAAACAAGCACCCCAAGGCAGCAAGAGACCTGGAGAAGATGCTGGCTGACAGCCGCCCATTTATAGTAACGTGGTAATGCAATGCATCTTAAACAAGCACAATATTGACACTAACACTTATCTACATTTGCAAGTTTCAGGTCACGTACGGCACACATGCCTTCTCTACACTCATCAAATCATCATAGACCACAGGAACTGGAAATGGCCTTAGAGATCACTCTACGCAACTCATTTAAAAATGACAAATCTGAGGCCCATAAAGAAGAACATTTTATGGTTCTGGGGAGAACCATAAGATCTACAAGAAAATGCTGACTTCTAATGCTGCCTGGAAAACACATTAACATTTACATCCAACTGCTTTGGGAGACACTGACTCACCGTCAACTCACACATCCCCAGAACCGTGTGCTAGCCAGGGCTGAATGCTGAAGGGACTGGTGAAGCATGAGGGACTGACGTCACAGGTGGAGGCTCAGATGCAGCAAGACTGGAGGGAAGGATGATGGGAAGGGCACAGCTCTCTTGACTTCCAGCCTCTCTCTACACAATGCCAGAGTCAAGAGCATGATTCCACAATGCTCATTCTCTAAGCACACACCTACGGCTTTAATAGATAGTGGCTTGATTAAATTAAACCAATCTCTTTCTGACCTAGTCAAATAGATTTCTTTCTCTGCATAGCCATGCTCCCAAGCATACCCCATGAGGTAGATACTATTACTGTCTCATGAATGGATGTACTTCCTGTCCCACAGATATTGGCCTTGAACTCAATATTTCCTTTGCCAGTTGGAAGGTGTGCAATGCGCCGGTTCTAAGCAGAGGCTCTCAGAGTGCTCTTACACTAGTTTCCTTTGAAATGAGAATACTGAGTGCAGGTAGGAGATGCCCATCCATCCTGAATCCCAGAATGAGAAGATGCCTGGAGCAGATCTGAACCTACTGACAGCCCCAGAGCAGAACAGTGCAGCCCTCTCCCAGCACCAATAACCAACATGAATGAATAAGAAAGAAAGTTGATATAAAGCAGCAAGAATTTGAGGTTACTTATGCAGCAAGTGAAACTGTCTCCCACCTCTTATTTGTTGGGCTGTGACTCCCTAGTGAAGAGTTAACCCCATTCTTCCCGCTAATAACTGCTTCCAATCACTCACGGTCCATTAGAACCTGCACTAAGTGCTTTATAATCATTAGCTCATTTGATCTTCACGATGAGGAAATACTGAGCTGTTACTGTCCCCACTTTACAGATAAGAAAACTGAGGCAGAGAAAACCTGAAAGCTGAGAGCTGAAGGGACTCGTCACATGGCTGGCAAGTAGCAGACCTGGGACTTGAATCCATCACCATCCACGCCAGAGCCCAGGCTCTCCCCACACTGCAGGCTGCCTCTCTGGATCCTGAGGCTTTCAGAACACATCTTGCCTCCTGCTCCAGCACACATACTGCTTCCCAACAGTATATATCTTTTTTCGTTTTAAATAGGCTCTTGGGAGAGAGGGGAAAATTGACTTGTGGATCCTCAGAATGATCTAAGCATCCACAAGCCCATTTTAAAAGTGTGTTGAATTTTGAGCCTTTGCAAGGCTGCCTCGGTCAATCCCATCATGCCCAGAGCCCAGCGACCTGTCTTGATAAAGTCCTCCAGCCCATCACCCACCAGGACCCAGCAGCACCTGGTGATGGCCATAACAGTCTCCCCTGTGATTTATTGACCCATATATCCTGGGCCATTCCTGATGTGCTGTCGTCACCCCTGCCACCTGACAGCTTTAGGGATTCTTCTCAGGCCATAATTTCTGAACATTTCTACCTCTCCCCTCCCCTGGCCCTGGAATTTCAGCTACTTTCCATTCAGAAAAAGACTGCTCCATTTATTCTCAGCTTCATGGTCCTTTTTACACTTATTTGCTGCTCAGACACCTTCCTGATCAGGTATTTAAAGATAAGCGCATCTGCTCCCAACAAGTGACCCAGCTTCTTTGTTCCACTGCTGAGTCCCTCCCTTGCAGACTCGGTATCATTTTATATGTTTGCAAGCTTCTAATTCATTTCATTATTCTTTTCCTCTTATCAAATGAGATAATGCATGTGGAAAGGCCTGACTAACTATACAGAGGTATATAAATATTAGGTTTTTTGTTGTTATTTTTGTAATAACTAACAACCTCCCAAGTTCAATTCAACATGCTGAAAAGTTAACTTTCACTTCTGGGAAAGTTCCAGGATCCATTTCCAGCTTCAAATACACCAAACATCAAGGTTTAGGCTCTTCAGGTCTGAATTCTCTGGTGTATGATATTGCCTATAAGCAGACTGCTTCCCAGGCATCCAGGTGACTTGGTTACACAGATCATCTGTTTCCATGATGTCTTTAAGAATAGGGATTAATTTGTTTAAATGAATGGAACTTATTAAATTTTAAGAACAGTGGCTCAAGAAGTTGCTTACATGGGGAAAAGCATGGTATTGACAGAGCTAGGTTCAAATGACAACTCTGACATTTACAATTTGAGTGACTTTGGCTAAGGTAAACTCTGAACCTCCATTCCCTCATGGACAGTCTCTCCTGGACTAGTGTGAAGATAAAATTAAATAATTCTGCAAAACCCTTAGTGCTAGGCACATGATTGTCATCTGGTGTAAGTGTGTGACTAATAAGATTAATAAAGAAATGAAAGACTAGAAGTCCTTGCAAATAGTTTAAATGCTCATAAACTTTCAAGGCAAAAGGGATGCCAAGGTTCCAAACCCTTTTCATACAGCAAAAGATCAAAAATAGTCGAGAGAGAGCTCAGTTGTTCTGGTCTGCAAACTCTGAAAACAGGGGAATGTTGTTGCTGTCACAGGGCCCAACTTATGGTAGTACTCAGTGGAGATTTGTTGTGGTTGTAGATGGTGCCATTGAACCCAGGGAGGCAGAGTGGTGAGTGTTTGGGACTCTGTAAACCCTGAGCTCCAGCTCCACTGCTGAGTGGAGAGAATTCTGGGCAAGTGACTGAACCTCTGTGAAATGGGCAAAATGATAGTACCTCCTCCTAGGGATGCTGGGAGGGTTATTTGAGAAATGAATATCAAGCCTGACTTTTGTAGGGGACAAAATATCTCCTAATGCCATCAATAACATAGGGAGGAGGATCAGGGGAATCAAAATATCAATAACTTACCGAAGACAACCTAGTTAATTAGTGGGAGAGCAGCAAGAACACAAGCACTAGGACTTTGAGTCCAGAATATCTTCTTCTACTGCAGAAAAATGAAATTTTCAAGAATGAGGATATCATGTTATTGATGTTTCATTCTTACTCCCAATGCAATATATTCTTTGACTCCGGACTCTCTATAAATTCTCAACCATTTTGCTTTCTTATGAAAAGGAAGATAAAGGAAAACATCAATATCTTTGAGAACAGTAATGCTTCAAATGAACACACACACATATTCCTCTTAAAATGCTTTTAGGGGTCAATATTTCCTATAGGGAGATGCAGCATCTACTCAAAAATCAACAGGAATCTTAAAACTCCAACCTTTCTATCAGTGATAAAATCTCAGTGTCTTAAGTCATGTGCAGACTCCTTTCTGAAGACTTAATTTCATGGTGTCATCATTATCCAGAATGTGTTTTTGAATCAGGTCTTAAAACTTAATGTGCCTTTTATGCCCAGAGATAAGACAGGATTGTGGTTTGGCAAGTTCCAGTGGCACACACAAGGGCCGCTGGTTGATCTGAATTCTCTGGGATGGTGTAAAACCTTCATTAGCTCCACAAGTTATTACTCGGGATGTCTTCTCCTCTGCATTCTGCACTGTGGTGGCATGACAAGCTGGGCAGGCAGACCACACTGGACTGAATTGGGATTCCATTAGAACATCCTTTTTAATTCTGAAAGATACTGACAGTGAACAAGGGTCAAAAGCCAAAGCTTTTCTTTAAAGGAGAGTAGGCTGTGGGTTTAAAGTGGTAAGACTGATAGGCTTGGCAGAGATGAGAACTGAGATTGGAGGCAGGAAGCTGCAGCTCCACAGCCCCCTGCTCCATGGCTGTGAGCCGTGTCTGCCCTGTAATGATGCCTTCAGAGCCCTGCGACATGGCCAGTTAAACAACACAGATAAGAATTCATGGTCTTTGGAAATGACTGTTACATGATTAGCTATAATTTATTTTATTCCTTCTTGACAATATGTTCATTTGAGCAGTCCTTCCAGTGGCTGAATTCAGGAGGACCCTAACCATCTCAAGCCAACAGTTATTTGTAAGACCATCTGGTCAATAATCACCTCACTAGCTGGTTATTGACTCTCTAAGACATTTCTTTGGGTCAGTGTGCTTTTGAAAGGAGGACCACAGGAGTGAGCTCATGTCACTCCGGTATTCTCAGTGGCTCAGGGTAAAGAAAGAGGGTCGTCTCTTTTCCTGGCCTTCTATGCATTTCCCACCTATTGTGTTTGGTGCCAGGAAACTGTGGCACAGATCTCTCCATCCTGAAATAAGGGATACTTATTCAGTGTCCATATAGGGTCCATAAACTATTCTCTGCAATGGGAAGTGTGGCTGTGTTCGTGGGGGGTATAGGGAAACAAACTGCCAGAGAAACTGCAAGACAGAACATGGACCATGAGTTCTTTGGGAGCACAAAGCTCTCTCCCAGAGCCACAGAGCTGGGTGGTGGAGGAAACGTGTCTTAGAGGAGAGGACATTCGAGTGGATATGTGAGGCACGAAGGGAATTTCCTGGGATTAAGAGGAATGGAGGACTACCCTGGCCCCAGGAAGAAGGGCCATCTTGACAAAAGCACAGAGCAGTGAGAGTGATCTGTGTGCTGTTAGGGACTGAGTTGTCTTGCCCCCAAATTTATTATTGAAGCCCTAATGCCCAATGTGACTATATTTGGAGATAAGGCCTTTAAAGAGATATTATAATTAAGGTTAATGAGGTCATAAGGGTGGGGCCCTAATCTAATGAGAGTAGGGTCATTACAAGAGGAGGAAGAGATATAAGAAAAGACCTCATGAGAACACAGTGAGAAAGGAGCCATCTTCAAAAGGGCTGAGGCTAGGAGAACCAACCTGGTGCACCTTGACCTTGGACCTTCAGCCTCAAGAACTATAAGAAAATAAATTTCTATTGCTTAAGTCCTCTCCACCCCCAGTCTGTGGTATTTTATTATTTCAGCCCTAGTAAAATAAGACACATGTTTTTCATGGAGCACCATTATATACCTTCAAACAATAGAAATTTTTAATTGCAAGCAATTAATTCTCAACATATGATCATTGTTACATCACACAAGCAGGTTTCTATAAGTATTATGTAAATACATGGAAAATATTTGGAAGAACACACACCAAATTATTTTTTTTTTTTTGAGACAGATCCTCAAGCTATCCCCCTGGGCAGAGTGCCATGGCATCACAGCTCACAGCAACCTCCAACTCCTGGGCTCAAGCGAGTCTCCTGCCTCAGCCTCCCAAGTAGCTGGGACTATAGGCGCCCACCACAATGCCTGGCCATTTTTTGGTTGCAGCCATCATTGTTGTTTGGCGGGCCCGGGCTGGGGATTCGAACCCACCACCTTGGGTGTATGTGGCTGGCGCCTTAGCCGATTGAGCCACAGGCGCCGAGCCACACCAAATTCTTAATACTGGTTCCTCTAGAGAAGGAAGAAAGAACTTCAGTTGTTGTTTTATACAAAGAAAAACTTAGATATAGATAAATATAGACAAAAATAGAGGTCTACAGCCTACATTTAAAAAGTTAGGCAAGTACTCTTCACATATCACTTGTATAAATAAAACTTAAGTTTTAAAAGAGACCACAAGGTGGAAGTGAATGGTGCATTTTTTCCTGTGTCCTTAGAATACAAGGGCCATCACAGTGGTAGGCAGCTGTGGGAGGCGCCAGGAGGACCCCTGGCAGGAGGCTTCCCATCAGGGTTTCTCTGGCAACTCCAGCCTCACCAGTCTGCAGCAGCATCCCCCTGTGAGGTGCACCAGGCTCAAGCTTCAAGACTTTCCCTCTCATTCATTTATCCCAGGATTGGGTGATTAAATCCCACTTCACCCTACCCACGGCTTTCTCTATAATTGTGTAGCTGGAACCTCTTCCCTCAGCCTTCACTTTCTCCCAAGGAGAAGCCCTAACCCTTCCTAGGATTCACTCATGCTCTGTGCCTTCCCTCCCTAGGTAGAATGAGAGCCCTTCTCTTGGTCCCTGTAACCTTTCCTGGGCAGCAGCAGCAGCAGCAGCCACATGGGGACAGGGAGAACAGCAGGCACACCCAAAGGGAAAATTTTGAGTTCGGAGTCAAAAAGAAATGAATATGAGATTGAAGACTGGGAGAAGGAAAGATAAGAGTAGGAAAAGAAGGGGAAGGAGAAGGCGGAGAAGGAAGAAGGGGAGTGGAAAGAGAGGATTGCAGAAGCCCAGCACCTCCTGCCCACCTGCCTGGACATGCCCGTCCTCTCCTGCCATGAGGGGCAGAGCAGGCCAGTGTATTTGATGAGCCCATTTAGAAACCTTCTTCTAGGTTTTAAGTTTAAAAATACAGAAAAAGGCCACATTCCTAGTCAAAAATAGAAGAAGCGAGGGTTTCTTTGAAACTGATCAAATGCAATTAAGGCAGAGTATCCAACTCATATCCCTTTGATTAACCTTTATCTGAAGAGAAATGATTGGTGATTAAGAATTAGATGAGGTGACTAATTATATCAGGAATCTACCTTCGAAGAAATCTCTTTCAGCACCAGAGAAAAAGTGATAAAAACAATCATGGCTATAATGGTGCCTTTTAAGGAGAATAATTAACCTGTAATAACAGTTTTGGCCTCAACTTAAGCCTTGTAAAATAATCCTTTTTCATTAACTTCAAGTTCAATTAACATCAATAATGTGTGCTCGCTGAGGAGTAAGCACAGCACCAAGCTCCCTGATGGCTGAGCCCATGGTGGCTCATGGTCTACTGAAAAGCCATCAGCCTCTGTTGTGGGGGAGCTCAACGTCCCCCAGATGATAAGCGTTGGGAGTGCCCACCACAGGGCAAGGAAGGGTTTGCCCTTCTGAAAGAGAGATGACACTGACGTTTCCAGTGAGGAAAAAGAGGAGCAGGTGAAGAAAGGGCAAGTGGAAGAAAAAGAATAGCCACCACCGCCACCAGTGGTCTGTAATCTACAGGTTTGCAACAAGCAATGTGACAACCCAGCAAGGGTTCCCCCTTCCTTCTGCTGCAGAGCCTACACTTGGTTACTGGCTTCTGTGTACTCTGAGGACACTGTCCTGAGCTGAGAGTTGACAGCTGAATAGTTTAAGCCAATGGTTTTCCAGGTGTGGTCCCCAGACAAGCAGGGCACTTGTTACAATTGCAATTCTCAGGACCTACCCAAAACCTGCTGAATCAGAAACTCTGGGCCCTCCCAGTGATTCTGGGGTACACTCGAGTTTGAGACTATACTAAGCAAACAGCTGTGTTAGTTCAGTCTAGTGATTGATTTCAACACGGCCACATGAGGCAGCCCTAGCAAACAGGACACAAGGGAAATCCACTGGGGGCCTTTGGAAAAGTTTTACTGTTTTTTATAAAAATAAAACAGGGCAAACACTCACCCTTTTCTGCCTCTATAAGCAGTTGTGTCTGGAGGTACCTAAAGCTTCTGTAGATATCTATAACCCTGGTAGAACACTCTTACTGAGAAGGCAGAGACAGAAGGGAACTGGGGCCTTGAGTTAGCCATGGGTGTCTCAATTAGCCTACCTAGAACTATATGGACTCTCCTCCTATTTATTCATTTATTTCTTTGAGAGCTAGAGTCTCACTCTCTCACCCAGGCTGAAGTGCAAAGGCACTATCCCAGCTCACTGCAGCCTCAAACTCCTGGACACAAGTGATCTTTCTACCTTAGCCTTCCAAATAGCTGAGACTATAGGTGTGTGCCACTATGCCCCACTCATTTTATGATTTTTGAATTCTCACTCTTACTGAAAGATTTCTTATTGAAATACCATATCCCTCATTATTTAGCTCTTTTTAGCAGCCCTTTGTTACTTGTAGACAAAAGCATTCTAGCTGAGATAGATGAGGATGAACACGATCACAGTACTAACAGCATCTAGAGTGCACTCACGATGTGCCAAGTGCTGCGCTGGCTGCTTCAACTGCATCTCTCAGTTTGACTTCATAATACAGCCTTCCCTCCTAATTGACCTAAAATCCTCACTATTAGCATTTCTCTGAAAGGCTGAGCTCACCTGGGAGCATTTTGAGGGCCATCTGCCCACTCCAGTCTCCCTGTCCTACCCAGATGAATGGGTCTTGGAAAGCCCTGACATCAAATTTGGGAATCAGATTTCAGAGGAGGAGAAAGAATTAAGGGGAGGAGAGAATCTGCATTGGTTGCCACCTGAGCAGTGTCCATGGAAATGGGCTACCTAACAAGGAGCCCTAGGCACACGTGGGTTGTAGACAAGGCCATGACCATGCACCAGACTAGGGCCAGGGGCTAAGGCCACACATACATCCAACTGCCCTTGCCTTTTATACTTACAGTGTCTAAGCAGGGTGCTGCCTCTACTTCTCTGTCTTCCTCATCCCTTTTTCCTGAGCCCATGGGTCATAAGGAGGTGAAACTTAAACACGCTTTTTTTCTTTTAATTTTAAGAACATTTCAATGTAGTTACATAAAAATAAGTTTTTCAAGCACCCACTGTGGTACCTGGCACATAGTAGGCACTTCACTTAACATCTACCTGCAGCCAAAATGAAAATCAGAAGCTGTGTCTGCGTGCCCTTGACTGGGCCTCACAGAAGGTCAGTGCCAAGGACACTGTGACAAATGAAGCACTTGATGCTTGCTGGGTCACCCCTCTGCCCATTCTTTGATCCATCCACCTCAGGAGAGATGAGTGGAAGAAGAAAAGAGGGCGCCCGCCATGGGAGGGAGAGGAGAATGAAAGAAGGAAGGAAGGACCAGGGGAATGGGAACGAGCAAGGAAGAGACAGGAGAACTACTGATTTCCATCCTATTCCACATCCATCCGGAAATTACTATCATGTGACTTTCTAAAAAACAAGCTGTCCCTCACTTTAGGATGAGAAGGAAGTCCAAGCCTGGAACAAGGAGAGGACCTCAGGAACCTAAGATCAAATCCCAGTTCAGCCACTCACTCACTAGTCACACGACCTGGGCAAGTCACCCTCCCCCTCAGAACCGGACAAAACCACCTACCTTCTAAAGCTGCAAAGATTAAATGACAATGTCAAGGGCCTGGCATATAATACATGCTCAATAAATGTCAATGTTATGTGTCTTCTTTCTCCCACTTCCCTCCCCAGTATCTATCACCTTGTCTCAGGTCAAGTCTTAAACCATGCCAGGTAATGCTGGAGCACGTCTAAGCAAATTGCTTTCAACTTTTTCTCTTTGAACAGGAGGAAAAAGAGGATTAAACTAAAGAAAATTCAACTTCTGAGCATTGCACCTGCTGTTTCTGCTAACTCAGTTCAAATGACAAAGTAAAGCTTCATGCCAGGAAGGGAGTTCCAGTTTCAAGTCCATCCACCGGGTCTGAAAACCCTACTTCATCTGATCGCATTATCAGCCAAGCAGCTCATCTCTTGTTGAGAATCAGAGCTTTACTTAAGAAAAGCTGCAAATCAAACAACAGGGCTGTCTGGGGAACTGAGAATTTAGCTCTTTAAACATTTCCTCCTATAAATATAAATGGTTGCTTTTCTCTAGAGAAAGCTTCTATCTCTCTGATCTATGAGGGATTGGAAAGGGGGCCAAGACGATCCTCATATCTTCTGGTGAACATTCTCGATCATTGTAATCCCTTCACTGACAATCTTCTGATCTGGCAGAAACAGAGGTAATTGTGTCCCTCAGTTTATGAAGAATTAGGGGAAGGGGGCATGGATCAAAGGGAAGAACAGAGCACAAAATTCGCCAGAGAGGCAGAGGGGAGGGGGGAAAGGAGAATTAATTTTAATACAGTTGCATAATCCATAATTCAGCAAGCTTCTCGTTTCTCTTATCTTCTAAAAAAACACGAAATTAAGTTCTAAGTAAAGTGCATAATTTATGAGAAATCTCTGCACTGACGGCTCCCAAATCCCCATGTCTGGTCCTGACTTCCTACACGAATGTCAGTCCCAAGGTTCCAATGGTCTACAGGATGCGGCTGCTTGGAGTCATGCTATCATCTCAGCCCTGTGTGTGCAAATGGTATTCAGCTCTCCCTCCTAAATGTTTTTTCTTCCTCAATTCTTCTTTCCTATCAAATGACCCTATATTATTCTAATCTTGGCAAAGAGTTCTGGAAGAAGTTAGATTCCTTTTGTTGTGCCTCTGACAGTGCAATCTGTAAAGTCTTCCCAAAGTCATCCTTTTCTCCGTACCCTACTAAATCTACTTCATTGCAAATCTCCTCCCTCTCTTTCCCTAGATTCCTGATTCTCTAAATACCAATCTAGACTCCACACGGTTACCTGTCTCATCTTTGTAGATTGCCATTCACGTCAGGCCGTGATGGCTGCCTCCTCCTCGCTGTGAGAAGGCTGAACCTCCCCTGCTTCATCCTTCATGGATCCCGCTGTACTTATGCACACAAAATCTCTACTCCTAACACAGAGGGCCCAGGAGAGCACGGGCTCATTTTAGGTGCTCCAGGAAGACCAGTTGATATAACCAAACTAGGGGGCCCACTCCCTCTCTGGATCCTGCTCTGTGCTCCCCATCTGCAATGCCATTCTTCTTTTGTCCTGAATATCCAAACTCTGCTCATCCTCCAGGGCCCATCAAGCCTTAGTGCCATCAGGAAGCTTGCCGCTCACCACTCCTACTCACTTTCCCCAAGACACTTATCTCTCAAGCTCACACATCTTGCATCATTTTATATTAACTAGCTGGTGTGCTGCTTATAATGCTTTCGATTTTACATTGCACTCACCATACTATGTGAAGTAATCTTACAGGCTGCTCTCAACTCTGTGGAGTTGGTATCATTCCCGCACTTCCCTAGGATCCAAAGAATTTAAATGAAGACCATGAAACTAATTGACAGCGGGGGCAAGTCTTGAATTCTCAAATTCTGACTCCAAATCCCATGTTTTTGGTCTTCCTTATTAGACTTCAAGTTCTTTAAAGTCAGGGAGTATGTTTTATAACCATTGTCTTCTACCCTATAGGACTGTATAAAACTCTGAACACACAAGAGATCTCAATGATTATCTGCTAAATGAAGAATTGAAGTTAAGGAAAGAGTCAACTAAGCCATTAAGAAGTGGGCAAGTGAATTTCTAAGACACACACTGGATTCGCTGGGATACAAGTTATAAAAGATGAAAAGGACATGCTCATGTAGCCCTTTCCATGACCATATTTAAATCCCTCATTCATTCTTTACCCTTTCAATGATTTAGCAAGATTTACTGAGAACCTCCTATAACTGAGATCAATGAGTTAAGCACTCAGTTGCAACTCTAACATAAACCCTACGCAAATGAGGAAAAGGAAATACAGTTTTTATGTAGGTATATGTGTAGTTATCTATCTGTTGATCTATCTATGGATCAACTGATTGCCTCTCTTCACGCATTTGGCGTCTGAGCAGAGATTAGGATTAGAAGTGAAGACCATAGCCCAGCAGCTTTGGTGAGTTTACTACATATCCAGAAAAGCACCACAATAGCTTGGATTTTCTTTCAGGATAGCAATGAAAATAAATTTCTTTAATCTTAATATAGCTTCTAAAGTATATTAGAGGTAAACAGTTCTTATTATAAAGAAACACAAGTGTCCATCAACCCATGAATGGATTAATAAATTGTGGTATATGTACACCATGGAATATTATGCACCCTTAAAGAAAGATGGAGACTCTACCTCTTACATATTTACATGGATGGAGCTAGAACATATTCTTCTTAGCAAAGTATCTCAAGAATGGAAGAAAAAAAAAGTTTGATGAAAATATTTCAGATTGTATATAGAACCAGCACACTGTACCTCATCACTGCATTAATGTACTCAGCTTTGATTTAATTTAAAAAATAGAAGAAAAAGTATCCAATGTACTCAGTCTTACTATGAAACCAATTTATAGCTTTCTTACAAAAGCTATAACCCAATTATAGCCCAAGAAGAAGGGGAAAGGGGAGAGGGAGGGGAGGGGAGGGGAGGGGAGGAGGAAGGATGGGTGGAGGGAGAGTAATTGGTGGGACCATACCTACGGTGCATCATACAAGAGTACATGCGAAATTTACTAGGTGTAGAAAATAAATGTCTTAACATAATAACTAAGAAAATTCTGTGAAGGCTATGTTGACCAGTTTGATGAAAGCATTTCAAATTGTATGTAAAACCAGCACATTGTACCCATGATTGCATTAATGTATACCGCTATGATTTAGTTAAAAAAAATAATAAAATAACATAAATCTGATATTGATCAATCTTATAAGAATCAGGAAATGTTTTCATTTCTTATACTTCCGTGCAATTCTAATTGGCCATTGCAACTGTTTATGAAAATAGTATCTTCCCAGTTATGCCTCAGCATTGGCCCAGGAAAAATAGGTTAGAATTACCAAATTTTAATATGAAAAGGGGAGAGATTAGAACTGACTTACTGGCTAGTGCAGAAGCAAAGACTCAGCAAGTTTAGGTGATTTGACCAGATTCAAACTGGATAACCTGGCACATTTGAAAATGAAAACTTTATCCCCCAACTCCTGATTAGAGCTCACTCCCCTCCTTCCACTGCTTCAACTCATATCATAGTTTTTCAAATTTCACAGTTAATTTTTTTTTATTGTTGGGGAATCATTGGGTACAAAGAATCAGGTTATACAGCTTGCACTTGTTAGGTAAAGTCCCTCTTTCATCATTAATTATTGAAATAAAGGTTTTCTCTTGCTACGAAACCAAAATCTTATAGAATATCTTGAGTTTAAAAATATTATTTATGATTTAATAACAATCCTTCCACATTAAAAAATAAATAAATAGACAAAGAAAGACTTGCTGGTTCCACTCTTAGGTAATGCACAATGGGGCAGGGCTAGTTTTCAGACAACATTAACTCTTAGAGCAAAAGAGCCACACTAGTGCATAGTATCTAAAGATTTCTCTTGGGACCCTCATTTATTTAATTATATTTTCCACAAGATAAATTCTAATGGTGAGAATAGTTAGATCCCAGCAAAGATGATACCAAAAGGAAGCCACAAACAACGATGAGAGGAACCCTTTATTAATACCAATAATAAGACAATAATAAAATTGAAGATAATGGATAATATCTTCAGTGCTTTATCCGCAAGACAGGTGCTATACTAAACTCTTTTTTTTAAAATCTCATTTACTCCTCAAAAGAACCCTATAATGCAAGTGCTGTGATTATCTGTATTTTACAGACAAGAATGCCAAGAGCAGACAAATTAAGTTATTTTCTTACTAGCTTAAGAATTTATAACTAGGAACTTCTAGAGCTGGGCACCAAACCCAAAACTAACTCCAGGTTCTGTTTCCTTACACAGCGCAATTCTGTCTCCTTTCAGAAGCATATGGGTTAGCTGATGTTCACAGTTCTCTAAAACAAAACAAAATAGAACACCCCCCTCTCCTTTCAGAGGTTGCTTCTGATGATAACTAAGTGTGAGGTTGAGTAGAGAATTAACTCTGGCTCGGCAGTTATACCCTCCATCAGGATTTACACAGGATTCCCCCTCCTTCTGTTTTAACAATAAGTGTCATCAGCAGAATGGCGGCAAATGATACAAGCAAACACACACGTATGGAACACTCTGTATCTAGCAAAGGAGAGGTCGTCGGGATTGGGGGCATTCCTCCAGATGCCACCACTGCACGCCACTCAGCCATGAAAAATGCAAACACAATTTTGTATTTCGTAGTAATTTCTTGATGTTATCAAACAGTCTCATTATCCATCAAGGATCATTTACCACTTCCATTCTGGTCTGATATTTCACATTTTCTATTCCACATTTTCTGTTTTCTGAAATGTAAACATCGTCATTGGTGATGGTTCCTTAAAAGTGCTTCAGGTTCCCATAGATCAGACTCTTCATGCAAATTAGGCATAACGCTAAACTATGTTTCTTGCCTAAATATTTAAGCACATAAATAATCTCTAGCCATCCTGGCTGTCATTGTGAGCTATTTGGCATTTATTATTCGGAAGAGAGGAAAGATCAGATATATCAAATCTGCATCTGTGCTTCACGACTTGTTTCTTCAACCCGATTCTTCCAAATTATGATTCCGAGATTAATGGAAGGAGAGAAGGGAAGGAGGGAAGGAAAGAGGATGGAAAGGAGGAAGAAAAGAAGAAAACAGAGGGAGGGAGGGAAGGAGGATAGAAGGGAGGAAGAAAGGGGGAAGGGAGGGAGCAATCTTCCCTTGTGCCCTTTTCTCCCCTCAGCAGCCCACAGGAAAGCACTTCTGTTCAGTAAACCTTTGTGCTTTCCCCCGTGGCTGCATTTGTCAAGCAGATGTGTGGGTGCAGAGGCCAGAGCATGAAGGGAAAAGACAGGAAGCGTGGAATGGAAGGGGATGCGTGGCTTCGTGCGCTATTGAGTATGACCTTTGGCCATACTTCACAGAGCACATTGAGACCATCGTCTGGCCCCACTCCTGGGCTCTCTGCCTTTCATCTCTGCATGGCCCTCCATGCATTTGTCATCTGGTCTTACAGAAGGAAGCTGTTTTCCTTGTTTCCCATCCCCACTGCCTGTGGCTCTGCCCATTCCCACATCTAAGCTACAGTAACACAAGGTTTCCCAGTTCAAGAGCCTTGCTGTGCTCAGAGAGTCAGATCACATCAGCAGAGACTTGTCCTCATTTGGAGCCACATCTTAAGAGGAGAGGGCATCAGGAGAAAAGGAGAGGGCACAGGGGCACTCCAAAACCACGGCAGGTAAGGATGTGACAAAGACAGCTAGAGACATTTGTTTCCTTTGCAGCACTTATCATCATTTCTTATTACATATTTACTTGTCAATTTCACATTTAATATACTTCTTTCCCATTCTGTAAAGCCCATGAGAGCAAAGCCCAAGCCTGCTTTTTTCTTTGCTGTCAGTGTTTGGCATAACGATGGTGCTCAATAATTACTAGTACTTGTTGAATTAACTAGTTTTTTAAAAAGAAAAAGGATGAGGAAGAAAAGAGAGAGGAGACAAAGGAAAATATCCAGGGCCCATGGGGCATTGACTTTGAACACTGAAGGACCCTCACATTGGAGTGAAGACAATGAATGCTTGACGGGAGGATTGCAGACACAGGTAAGAGCATCACAGGTGTGCAGCCAAACAGGCTGACTTTAAACACCAGACCCTTCATATGCTGGACATGTGACCTGGGCTGTGTTACTCAACCTCTCTGAACCTCAGTTTCTTTAGCTGGAAAATGGAGCTGATACTGGAATCTTGCAATTACCATCTTCTAGTGAGGATTAAATAAAGTGATCTGTATCAAACTGTGCAGTGGTGGCTGTTTTCATTAATACTAAGTTAACAGAAGAGTAAAATGCAGTCACTATTAAATAGTCTCCCAATGGATTTGTCCAGCAAGGACAGGGAAGCCTTGTAAAATAGTGATCCTCATATCTCCAGAAATATTTTTTTAATGAGATGGAATGAAATCCATCTTAAGAGATTCTGGAAGCAGGGAGCGCCCTGGATGGAATGGCATCCAAGGCTGGTATGGGAATCTACAATGCTGAGATTGAACTATTTTGCTACACAATTATATTTGCACTTTCTGAAATTTCCTTTCTCGTTAGCTTTTTTTCTCTCCTTACTTTCAACATTAAGAAGTTTCATCTGGGCTCTGCGCCTGTGGCTCAATCGGCTAAGGCGCCAGCCACGTACACCTAAGGTGGCAGGTTCGAATCCCCAGCCCAGGCCCGCCAAACAACAATGATGGCTGCAACCAAAAAATGTCCGGGCGTTGTGGCAGGCACCTGTGGTCCCAGCTACTTGGAAGCCTGAGGCAGGAGACTCGCTTGAGCCCAGGAGTTGTAGGTTGCTATGAGCTGTGATGTCATAGCACTCTACCCAAGGGGATAGCTTGAGGCTCTGTCTCAAAAAAAAAAAAAAGTTTCATCTGTACATGAAACATTTTCTTCATGCTGCTGAATGCCACAACATCACTGATACTTTGTTCTTTCTCTTCTTCCTTTCACAAATAGACCACTGAAATGACTCTATGAACACATTTTACTTCTATTTCTCCAGCACTCTCTCTAAACTTTCTTCAGGTGATGCGTGCTTTCCCCAAGGCAGCTCAGTGACTTGCTCTTGGGCCACGAAGGTCTTCCTGCTTCATCCTGGAGACTTCTGCCTCTCGGAGCTTCCACTGCGCCAGTGATTCAGAGGTTTCTCTTCCTTCATGAAAGAAAGTTCTTTCTGGTGACATGATGACCCATTCCACTGTCTGATCATGAACTCTCCTAAATCTAAGGTGCAAACACCCTGCCTCTCTCCTTCCTCAACTGTTTTCAAGAATTAAACTACCAGGTCCCTGTAAATAACTCCCACATCACCATCTTCAGCCTTCACCACTTCTCCATTCCCACATCCATCCATGTTTTCATGTGCTTCTCAGACAAGCTCTTCTTCAGAGGGTGCCACACTAGGCTGTGTCACACCAACCACTCTCCCTGCACACCAGATCTCTTCCTGACTATCTTCTTTATCAGTAATAACACAAGTCTTCAAGGTCCCAAGTCAGAACCTTCAACTTTGGACTCCCTCCTCTTTGTTCCTTTATCTGGGAATCTCCTGGCCCACCTCTGATCCCTGCCCCCCTGAGGTGGTGCAACAGCCTCTCAGAGCTCCAAGCTAACACTGGCTCTCTCTACACTGCAGGCCTGAGACTCACTGCCTGAATAATCTGCAGTCAATATGTAGTCAACATGCATCTCCCCAGATCAAGACCTAAATACTTTCTGATTTCTCTAGAATCGAATCTAAACTCCAAACTCAAAAAGCGAGGCAGATCTCTGATACAGTATGTGATCCAGCACCCATCCCAGAACAACTAGTAAGCTGAGACCTCCCTGCTTTGGCTAGTCCTACTTTCTTACACACACACACTGCATGTATGAATATAGTGCGTCTGTGTCTCTTTCTCCTTTCTCTTTTCTCTTCCTTCTCTCCCCTGTCTCTCTTTAGCTGATTGTTCTTCATCTGTGGATTGTGCTATTATCTCAACTCAGAGGGCCCTTTGCCCTTCTCTTTTCTAAGTAAAATGCTGTGCCCCCTCCCAGACTCTATTCTCAACTCACCTCCTTCTAGAAGTGTTTTTTTTAACTCACTTTTATCTCAATCCCAAAAGGAAATCATCATTTTCAGAAGATATCCTTTGACCTGATTCCTGCCAAAAGGCAATAGCTGACTGTTTCTAAAATTCAAGACCTATAATAACCTCTCATCGACCCATGAATAGATTAATAAATTGTGGTATATGTATACCGTGGAACACTATGCAGCCCTAAAAAAGATGGAGACATTAGCTCTTCCATGTTTACACAGATGGACCTGCAACATATTCTCCTAAGTAAAGTATCTCAAGAATGGAAGAAAAAGTATCCATTGTACTCAGTACTTCTATGAAACCAATTTATATTTACTCATACTTTCTTATGAAAGGTAGATCACAACTACAGCCAAGGAAGAAGGAGAGAAATGGAGTGGGAAGGGAGGGGAGGAAGGAGGTTTGATAGAGGGAGGATAAATGGTGGGACCACACCTAAGGAGCACATTGCAAGGGTACAAGTCAAATCTATCAAGCATAGAACATAAATGTCTTAACACAATAATCAAGTAAGTGAGGTAAAAGTTATATTAATTAGTTTGATGTGAGCACTCCAGATTGTATCAAAAAATAACACACTGTACCCCACATACACATAAATGTATTCATTATTTATGTGTATATGACTTAAAAAAAAAAAAGAGGAATTTCACTCCTCCTATTGGGTAGTAACAAGTGAAGCCCATCAGTCTTTACGGGAATTGTTTTGGAGATCCGAAGGTACAGAATGAAACTGTCCTGAATCACTCCAGCAGGAACTGACCTCTCCAACCTTCTACAGAACCACTATAACTACTCTCACCATTTGTTTAGCATTTGAATACTGTTTTTTGTTGGACTTATTTATTAGCATGCTTTGTCTTCTCTTTCTCCCTAACTAGTTTGTGAACTTTCCGAAAGGAAAAGATTACACTTCGCTCAACTGGGCAGGTGCTCAGTTAAAAAACAAACAAACAAAAAAACCCCATAAAACTAAACTAGTAAGTATGCATTTCCTCAGGCAAAAATTAGAACACATATATATATACATAAAGAGGACTCCCTTATCTAATTTATCTTTGGTGAACACCTCCCATACAGACATGGCGTCTCAGGAGACAGGCCAGCATGAGCAAGATCTCAAAGCTCATCATACAGGATCCCGGTGACGATGGAGGAACTAGCACTGGACTAGCCCTCAACCATTAATATCTATAAAACTCGGCAAAATGTTTGAAAGAACTGCTGTTAACCATTGAATAGTCAGCAGCACAGGACTGTAATACTTGAGAGAATAAAAATAAATGTGGTGGCCAGCACTGTCCTTATGTTCTGCCTAGAAGCAATTACCAAACCCTGACATAGGAAAAGAGAAACCCATATACAGCATGGTGACCCTACCGGCCTGAGGTAATGGAGATGGAAGTTTGAGAAGGCTCACGCAGCTTGAATTCGTAGGGAGCAAACCAGAGAAGAAGCAGTGAAAGTGAGACAGAGAGAGAGAAGGGGGAAAGAGAGAATTCTCTTTAATCCTATCTAGGGGTCACCTGGAGTCTCTGGCTAAATATAAAGTGCTGCAATCATAGGGTGAGATGCCACAAGACTGAGCAAAGAGCAGCCACCAGGGAAAGAGAATCTGTATTAGGAAATTATATGCTGAACAAGTTCTATACCTCACCCAGACTTGGGATATGTTTAAGTGTTTAAAAACCAGAGTGGAGAGACCTCGCTGAATACCTGAAACATTTGGTAGAGACTCCAGAAAGGCCAAACCTTAAGACTAGGTTAAATTAATCACAAAGTAAAGGCTTCTCTGAACTCCCTCTAAAAAAGTTTGATAAGAATCCATTAAAGTATCAAATTGATGGACAATTAAATTAACTGTTAAACAAAGTTCAAAATGCTTTCAATGAAGATAAAAACACCCACACACTCAACAAGGTAACATTTATAATGTGCAACATCCAGTGCAAATTCCTAGATACGCAAAGAAGCAAGAAAATGAGACCCATGACCAAGAGAAAAACTAATGAATATAAACAGACTGAGGAATGACAGAAATAACATAATTAGCAGAAAGAAACTTTAAAATAGCTATTAAAACTATGTTCAAGGGCGGCACCTATGGTTCAGTGGCTAGAGCACTGGCCCCATATATAGGGTGACCAGATTTTAACATTGGTAAGGCGGGACAACATTGGGGGGGGGCAGGGCTTGACAACAATGCAAACTTTGATAAGCTGTTCTCAATAATCACTTCTCAGCAATTATTTGTTATTATTATAGTTTAACATTATAAAAGTAACAAAAATAATATAAAACTCATATTCTGGTGAAATAGCCACATGGCAGCCGAAAACTGTATATTCCCTTCTTGTTCTCCCGACCGTTCGTGCATTCTTTCCAAAAATCAGGACTTTTTTAAAACGCCGCGGGACGCGGGACGGGACGTCTGGTCACCCTACACATATACCAAGGGGCTGGCGAGTTCAAACCCGGCCCTGGCCAAACTGCAACAAAAAAAATAGCCGGACATGGTGGCGGGTGCCTGTAGTCCCAGCTACTTGGGAGACTGAGGCAAGAGAATCACCTAAGTCCAGGACTTGGAAGTTGCTGTGAGCAGTGTGATGCCACGGCACTCTACCAAGGATGATAAAGTGAGACTCTGTCTCTACAAAAAAACAAAAAACAAACAAACAAACAAAAAACTATGTTCAAGAACTTAGAGGACAACAGAAGAATAATAAAGAGAGAAGTAAAAAATGGACGTAGAAATTCTAGAGCTGAAAAAAATACAATATCTAAAGTAAAAATTTCTGGCGACCCCTATAGCTCAGTGAGTAGGGTGCTGGCCACATACACTGAGACTGGTGGGGTTGAACCCGGCCCAGGCCAGCTAAAACAATAATGACAACTGCAACAACAACAAAAAACAGCCAGGAGTTTTGGCAGGTGCCTGTAGTCCCAGCTACTTGGGAGGCTGAGGCAAGAGAATTGCTTGAGCCCAAGAGTTTGAGGTTGTGTGAGCTATGATGCCATGGCACTCTACCAAGGGAGACACCTTGAGACTCTGTCTCTAAATAAATAAATAAATAAATAAAAATAAAGTAAAAATTTCTTAGATGAGCTGGTTTATCAGATTATATAGTGCGGGGAAAAAAGAGTATCAATTTCAAGATAAGGAATAAAAACTATCCAGACTAAAGTAAAGAAAGAAATAAGGATTAAAAAAATGAACAAATCCTTAATATAAGAATAACTGAATTTCCAGAAGGAAGCAAAAAAAAATTAATTGTCAAATATATATATATGTGTGTGTGTGTGTGTATGTATGTATATATATATATACATAAATAGAATCAAGAGTCTAGCAACAAATCCCAAAGAAGAAAAACACACCAAGTCACATCACTAATAAAATTTCTAAAATCCCAGGACAAAGAGGAATTCTAAAGAAGCCAGGGGGTTGAGAGAAACATAACAGATCAAACAAATAAAGAGAAGAAATGATGCAAACCATGTAACAATGACATATTATCATTAAAGTGCTAACTATCAACTTAAAATTATATCCAATAAAAATCCTTTTTCAGAAATGAAAGCCAAATAATGTCACTTGCAGTAAACAGAAGCCGAGTGGATTTAAATACAGAAGAATAGCAAGCACACTAAATATTAAAGGCTGCAGGAAAAATACTATAGATGAAAACTTTGAGTTAGCAAAAGAATGAGGACCTCCTAATGCAGCCAAAATGGTGTAAGTCCACCAAATGCTATTTGTCCTGCTGTTGACAACCAAAAGTACAGGGAAAAATGTGAAAAACAACTACTAGGGACTTTGGAAAAGTAAATAAAACAAGAGCACTAAGGAAGAGAGTCAAGGTCTAAAAAAGCAATCCACATGGAGGTAAGTTTTCTGCTTGTACCTCTTTACTCTTATATTCATGAGCCAAATGCAGGCACCCAGAAAAGCTGTGGGAGGGGACTCCAGGGACAGCTAACAGGTCCAGAGAAATCATTTATTTCTGGCCAAAAGGCCAGGGTAAAAGCCTCGTGATTCTGTGCGTATGGAGGGAAGTCTCCATTTCTTTATTTTTATTGTTTTTTTACCTTTTCACCCCCCTCTTATATCATGGTGCTCTCAGAAATCCTGCTAGAAACTTCATCTTTCAGGCTAAAGGAATAGGAAAGAAGGCCCTTCAGGCTAAAGAGCGTGGAGGGAGTCTCTTTTTTCTCTTTATCATCTCCCTGCTTTGGCCTAAGAGCAACTCTGGCTGTAGGAACTGTGAGGTATTAGTACAAGTAAAACTGAGTTAAAGGAGAGTCCTAAAGAGAAGAGATCTAAAGAAGAAAATACACTAATTTTCTGAAGGAAAAGGGTTGCAGCTCACCTCTGAGTGGTACTTGTGTGGACACTCCAAGTAGCCATCAAAGGCTTTGAAAGCAAAGCTAAGGTTTAAACCAAGTTTCATACCAAATAATACAATATTCAAAATTTGTAGGACACAACCAGAAAATACACTAATTTTCTGAAGGCCAGGGTTGCAGCTCACCTCTGAGTGGCACTTGTGTGGACACTCCAAGTAGCCATCAAAGGCTTTGAAAGCAAAGCTAAGGTTTAAACCAAGTTTCATACCAAATAATACAATATTCAAAATTTGTAGGACACAACCTAAAATTACTCAGCATACATAGAACTCAAAAAACATGATCAATTTTTAAGGGAAAGCTTAATCAACAGATGATCCAAATGTTGGAATTATCAGATAAAGAAGTTAAAGAAGCTATTGTAACTATGTTCCAGCAGGTAGAAGTAAACAGTATGGAAAACGGATAGAAAGGTAGTTCTTATCAAATGAATAGACGTTATTGTTAAAAATGGAAAATTTAAACTAAAAAGTATAATGTCTAAAGTAAATAACAATAGCAAAGTACAGGTAACTAAGGAAAAAGTCAGTAAATTGAGCATAGACCAACAGAAATTTTCCAGTCTTCAGAACTAAGAGAAAAGTATGTGAGATCATTTAATAGGGGTGTAACTGGAGTTGCGGAGAAGAAAAAAAATGAGAAATAATGGCTCAAAAATCTCAAATTTAATGAAAGACATAAACTTACAGATTCAAGAATCTAAAAAAAAAAATACTCTGCAAACAAGATAAAGTCAAATAAAACCACGCACAAATCTATTATAATCAACTTCCAAGAACCAAAGGTAGAAAAAAAAATCTTGAAAAGCTACATGTAGTGACAATTATTTAATAGCAGACTGCTCCTCAGAAACTATGAAGACAGAGGAAGAAAATATTCAAAGTATGGAAAGGAAAGAACTGTCAATCCAGAGTTCTGTGCCTACTAAAAACATCCTTCAAAAATGAAGGGGAAATAAGGACATTCTCGGGTAAAGGAAAACAAAGAGAATTTGTTGCTAGCAGTCCTGTTGTAAAATAAATGCAACAGAGAATTCTTCAGGCTGAAGGAAAATAATAAAATAGGAAAAAACTGGAACTTCAAGAAAGAAGAAAGAGCAAGAGAAATGACATGTATCTAGGTAAATATAAACCACAATTTTTCTTTAAGTTACTTAACATATGTATGATTGCTAAAAGCAAAAAAAGAATTGTAAAAACTATCTAGCAGGGTTTTAATTATGTGGCTGTAACAGATGACTACTATACCCAAGTAAGAAAGAGGATAAAGGAAACTATAAGGTTGTAAGTCTTCTACATTTTACTTAAAGTGCTAAAATATCAACTCAAAGTAGAACATAAAAGATCTCATACAGAGCTCAGTGCCCTTAGCACAGTAGTTATGGCACCAGCCACACACACCAAAGTTGGAGGGTTCAAACCCAGCTCTGGCCAGCTAAAACAACGATGGCAATTGCAATAAAAAATAACTGGGTATTGTGGAGGGTGCCTATAGTCCCAGCTACTTGGGAGACTGAGGCAAGAGAATTGCTTAAGCCCAAGAGTTTTAGGTTGCTCTGAGCTGTAACGCCACTACACTGTACCAAGGGTGTCATAGGGGGACTCTGTCTCAAAAAAAAAAAAAAAAGAAAGAAAGAAAGAAAAAGAAACTCAGACATACACACACACACACACAAAATGTCTGACAAGTAAGCTCACAAACTCATATTAGAAGAAGTATTACATACCTCATTGCTGAAGATCAATAATTATAGTCACCTGTGAGATAATCCTCTTGGGAAGTTCTACACTGATACCAGTGCCTAGGCCACCCTTCAAAACAATTTTGGGACTTTTTCTGGTGTTGCCATCAGAGCTGTCATGGTACAGCACACAAAACGTGCAACAACAATAATGAACACCACTCATCAAGACACTGCCACACATCAACACAAACATAGCCCCGTAAGACACTGATATACCAAGGTTTTAACATCTTACCAAGTTTATACGGTGCTGCCAATGTAAGTGCACGGTAGCAAGTTTGCGGACTTAACTGTCAAACCTGCTCAATAGCACCGATGTTCATTCCAGAAAAAGAGTTCCAAAATTGCTTTGTAGCATGTACTAGGCACTGGTACTGGTGCCTGGCTTCCCACGGGAGCACCTTGAAGGTGACCATAGTGATGTTCAACAAGGTATGTAGCAGTTTTTCTAGGATGAGTTCACAACATATAATTGTCCTACCTTGTATATACAATAATAGATTTTCAAAATACATGCAAAACTCTTAGAATTGAAAGAAGAGGCCAGGCATGGTGGCTCACGCCTGTAATCCCAGCACTCTGAGAAGCCAACGCAGTGGATTGCTTGAGCTCAGGAGTTCAAAACCAGACTGAGCAAAAGCAAGCCCAACTTAAAAAAAAAAAAGAAAGAAAGAAAGAAAGAAGAAATGGGCAAATGAAAAACTTGGAGACTTTAGCACTCCTCTATTTATTATCAATGTAATAGACAAACAGAAAATCAATAAAGGTAGAAAAAACCTAAACAAAACTATTAACCAAATTTTCCTAATTGACAGTGAATGAACCCTCCACCTAACAACAGCAGAATACGTGCTCTTTTCAAGTTCACATGGAACTCTCAGCAGGATAGACCATACTCTGAGTTATAAAGTAATCCTTAAGCAATTTTAAACAATTGAAATCAAATCAAATATATTCCCAGACCACATTAGAATTAAACTGAAAATCAGTAAGAGAAAGATATCTGGGAAAATCCCCAAATGTTTAAAAATAAAGTAACACACTTATAAATAACCCATGGGTCAAAGAGGAAGCCAGAAGGAAAATAAGTTGAATGAAAACAAAAATACAATGTAATAAAATTTGTGGGATGCAGCTTAAACAATTGTTAGAATTGACAGCATTACATGTTTATACTAGGAAATAAAAGTCTCAAATCAATGATCTTAGCTCTCGCCTTAAGAAACTAGAAACAAGAAGAGCAAATGAAACCCAAGGCAAACAAAATAAAGATAATAAAATAAGAGCATAAGTCAATGAAATTAAATCAGAAAAATAAGAGCAGAAGCCAATCTTGCAAAAGCTGGTTCTTTGAAAATAAAATCAATAAAATTTGTAAATCTCTAGCCAGAATGAGCACAAACAAAAAAGAAGGTGATGCAAATTACCAATTTCAAGGATAAAAGAGGGGATAGACATGACTGCTGGCCCCACAAACATAAAAAATAGTTAAGGGAATATTATTTTTATCTGAATTAATAGAAGTTACATTGTTTCATTACAACAGGAAGTAAATGCCCTACATTTCCGGTTTTAGGCAACTTCTAGACTTAGGTATAAAATGTTCGTTAACAGCTTTATTCATGTTAGTTTTAAACTGGAGATGTCTGAGCACTGTTGATTGGATAAACAAATAGTTGTATGTTCATAAAATGCAATATTATTCAGCATAAAAAGACCAAACTACTAAAACATGTAACAATGGAGATAAATCTTAAAAACATGATTCTAAGTGAAAGAAATTGGACACAAAAGAGAATATACTGTTATGATTCCATTTATATGAGTGTCCAGAACAGACAAAACTAATAGAACTCAAATGAAATAAAACTCAAACATAATAGACCTCAAATAAGAAGTTGCCTGAAGCAGAGAATGTAGGGCTTTGGCTGCATAAGGTCAAGAAAGACCTTTTGGGCTCGGCGCCTGTGGCTCAATCGGCTGAGGCGCCAGCCACGTACACCTAAGGTGGCAGGTTTGAATCCCCAGCCCGGGCCCGCCAAACAACAATGATGGCTGCAACCAAAAAATGGCCGGGCGTTGTGGTGGGCACCTGTGGTCCC
>CAUYQV010101065.1:0-17218 GCA_963574575.1 Galagoides demidoff
CCTGTGGTCCCAGCTACTTGGGAGGCCGAGGCAGGAGACTCGCTTGAGCCCAGGAGTTGGAGGTTGCTATGAGCTGTGATGCCATGGCACTCTACCCAGGGGGATAGCTTGAGGCTCCATCTCAAAAAAAAAAAAAAAAAGTATCAGCTAGGGGAAAGTTCCCAGAGCAAGGTCTCCAACACCACCTGGCCCACTCAACATTTTATTGGTTGTTAAGCAGTCTACTATGCCCACAAAATCAAGTACACAGCCCTCATTAATGAAGGCACAAAAGCCAGGTAAAACTTAAATTACACATATTCTCTAAGTCTCAGTTTCCTTCCTAAGAAATGTTATGGACAGTACACTGTATTTGCACATAACTGGTACACAGTATGTACTAAGCAAGTGTCAGCTCTCTTAGGGTGAAGGTGGATGCAGCCAGCCCTAATAAAGGGCCCACCAGCTCTAGTACAGACAAGGACTGTCCTCTGTTCAGCTGCCACACCAAGCCCTTTATGGTGATATCCAAGGCCTTAGGCTGACAGTGTCCTTTCTTCCTGCCATGCAGATAAACTTTCTAATACACAGAATACTTAGGAGATTGGCTTCCTAAACATGATCTCTACACATCTGAAGATTATACCAGTTAATAGAAATAACTCCAAAGTCTAGAAAATAATTTAAAGAGGTTTATTCTGGGCCAAATGTATATGACTGGCCCCAGAGCACATGGCCTCAAGAGGTCCTGGGAAAATGTGTCACATTAGCTGGGTTATAGTTTGGGTTTATACATTCATGGAGACAGAAATTAAACATAAGATCCTAGGTCAACATGTGAAGAATATACATTGGTTTGGCCAGAAAAGGCAAAATATCTTAGACGGTCGGGAGCTTAGAGAGACCTTACAAAGTTATAAGTGGGTTTAAAGATTCTTTGACGTTTAACTGGTTTAAAAAATGAAGCTTTGTCTGAAGGCCTGGAATGTTTCAACTTAAGATAAAGATGTCTGTTAGTCAGAGACAAGTCATACAACATTGGACTCAAGTGATCTGTTAAGTAAAATAAATTGATGATCTGCAGTTATGGTTAAAGCTTTATCTTATATGGCTTTAGGCCTGTTAATGATTGTGCGCGCGCGCGTGCCTGTATTTATTTATCTTTTTTTTTTTTTTTTTGCAGTTTTTGGGTTTTGAACACACCACCTCCGGCATATGGGGTTGGCGCCTTACTCCTTTGAGCCACAGGCGCTGCCCTGATTTAGTATCTTTCTGTTACAAAGAGTTAACTGTAACCGTAAAAGGGAGAGAACATGACAAGGTATGTCTGACCTCCCTTATCCTCAGACCATAACATGGTGTTGACCAGCAATTTTGTGCAGAAACTATCGATGTTATTGGGTAACTCATGACCAGTCAGCAATGTGTTAAAAACTTTAAGGCATTACTGGGGTCCCCTGTGGCCAAAAGAGGAGCCCATTCAGTCTGCTAGAGGATTTAAGGTATTTTTAGTTCATGCACTTCATGCTGTCATGTGACTATTGTGACAAGATGATGCTTAATGGAGACACAAAATGAAGGTCTCCCAATTTTTGTTCCAAATGCAAAAATCATTAACTTGAATAGCAGACTGACTGACCTGTGTATTTTTGTATATAATTAATTCAGGTCAGAATAACACTTAATGTTCAAAGAAAACTAGGCATAAAATTAGTAATGCATTTAATGTGATTACTGATGTTTTCCTTGGAATATTTTTATGGTATTAACCTGGTCTAATGTCACTATAAATCCAAATGTATAAGATATGCATTTTATATAAAAGCCTGTGTTCTGTCCTTATATAATGACCATCTTACCAAATGGTTTATAGAACATCTTTTCCAACTATTAGATATTCTGCATTAAGGTTAGGGAATCAAATAACTTACTGTGTTTAACATTTCCAAAATACAGAAATGCTGAATACATTAAATAATAACACAATTTCAGTTAGCAAAAGGTAAGAGTAAGTTTAATTTACCTGGAAGTTAAATCATAGTTTACTCTTTTTGCTACAAAGGTAATTCTGGATAGATATTAAGAAATGACAAGAGTGAATTCATTCTAAAACCAAGCACTTGGCTTGGCGCCTGGTGCTCAAGTGGCTAAGGCGCCAGCCACATACACCTAAGGTCACAGGTTCGAATCCAGCCTGGGCCCACCAAACAACAATCATGGCTGCAACCAAAAAATAGCCAGGCATTGTGGTGGGCACCTATGGTTCTAGCTACTTGGGAGGTGGAGGCAGGAGACTCGCTTGAGCCCAGGAGTTAGAGGTTGCTGTGAGCTGTGATGCCACAGCACTCTACCCAGGGGGACAGCTTGAGGCTCTGTCTCAAAATAATAATAATAATAATAATAATAATAATAATAATAACCAAGCATTTATGATACAGATTTCTACTGTGCAAACATATCTAATTAGCAGCATCTCAGGGCTTAGTTTCTTCACTTTTAAAACAAAAAGATTGGTCAGAGTCTATCTCTCAACATAAAGCTAAGCACTTGACATACACAATCTCCTTTAGTCCTTAAAATAGTTCTGTAACAGGTAGTATTAGTATCCTTATTTTATACACAAGAAATGGGAATTGAAAAAGATTATGTAACTTGCTGAGATGCAAAGGCAGGCAGTGCTCATAGCCACTACTGCTTTCTAAACTGCCTTTTGAGTCTAGTCTTTTCATGATTTATCTTTATTTACATTAATAATACAGTGGAGATGTTAAGTTTCCAGGATAGGGCCAATGATATTTAGTCACATACACAATTAATGTAAAATGACAAAAATGGTAGTTTTAGATAGGTGTAAAAAAACGAGAAGGAAAGACTAAATCATTTCATATATACTGTATATTAAGTGAGCCCTTAAAACTTTTAGCTGACACGTTTAGTTTCATTAACTTACCTCAATCAATTTGTTGGCATGTTCACGGAAAACTTGGGCATACTCCTTAACTTCTTTCTCATTTCCATTCTTTGCAGCTTCAATCAATACTAAAAGTGGAACGTTGGTTTCCAGGAAAGAGTCTGAAACGTGGTCCATGACAGCTTTGCGGAGCTAATAATTACATTGTAAAAATTTAATTTTATTTCTACCAAGAAGCTAGATTGCTTTTTTTCTCTTGCACATTTAAATGTAATGGAAGCTTATAATAGATTGGCTGCACTTATATGAGGACCCCTCATATAAGCCATGTAGTATATAATCTGCAACACAGGAAACATGATCATGGAGACAATGGTTTACCCTACTACAGTTAGAGCATTTCAGCAACAGAATCTTGGTTTTTAAGACAATAATAACCTTCTTTCTTGGGAATTACAAAACTAAGGCTTACATCTTAAAGGAATAATACAAAGCTCAACAGAAAGCAACTCTGGGTTGAATTGGCACAAAGCCTTGGAATATATGTAATTAGCCTAATTGGCTAAATAAAATGAGGAGAAAAAAACAGCACTTTCTGGCTTATCTAAAAGGGTTAGCACACCATGAACCTTAAAGCATAAGGGGTATCCTTACAACCATTTTTTATACTATTTCACCAAAAGGAAATTGAATAAAAATACATTCTAACTTTAGTTCTGCTTTATATCAGACATGAGCAATAAAATGTCTCTCCACTAACTCTCAAAAATTGCCTGTATTACAACTTCTTAGGTCTTAATACATAGTTCATAAAGACTGAAACTCAATTTGATGTTAACTCAAAATGTTAATGGGGTTATTTATGATTAAACAAAGAGATTCTTTATAATGTATTTACTAAATTGGAAAATTTGGTACCTCAAATATCTCTATATCTACCACATTTGAAACATATCCCACCAATGATCTAAGGGAACTCCAAGCGTATGATAAGAATCCAGCAAGTCAAATAAATAAGTAGAATTTCTGTCTCTATTGTATATAGCCAATATAATGAGATTCTTCAGGTTTACTTTCATAGGTCTCAAATCATTTTAAATTGATGTTCCTACCTGTACATCCTTTTTACACTAGAGTCGATTTTTTCAGTCCATCCAAGTAAGACTATATTATTCCATGTCCCCATGAGATTTTTTTAGCCATTAAGAATCTTATTAGCAACAAAACAGAAATAGCTATTTTTCTATGATAATCTATGCTTCTCCCAATTAAAAAAAAATGTGTGAGCCCATTATTTATTGGTATTTTAATCAAAACTACAAAATTGAGAACTTAGGAAAACAATCAGGACTTTCTTCTAGCTTACCTGCCTACGTAAGTCCCTGGTCTTCTTGGTCATTTTATCTATAGCAGAATTGAGTGCATCACTTCTTTCTTTTCGTCCAGCCTGGATAAAAAGAAAGAGACATACATTTTAATAATTCACAAGGAAGCTTGATGAAAAGTGATAGCTTTTTATGCTCAAATCAACACTGAGAAAACAACTTTTTTAGCCCATAGTCGGAAAATATTTGGAGGATGGGATAGACAGCATGGCTTTGTTCATAAAAAGCCAACCTTACAATTCTTAAGCATCACATTATTTGATGATTGAAATTGAGAGAGTTTTGCCAAAATAAGAGAAGCCAAGAGAAAAAGACCTTTGTTTAAAGTTTGGCTTTAAAATTAAATTCATATTTTAACTTAAGGTTATAACAATTTCAATAACAAACCAGCTTTCCTGGAACTGCAAATAAGAACAAGTTACACCTGAATTTGATGAAGTCTGAGATTTGAAGACTGTCAAAATGTGAAAATGTCACCTGGCATGAAACAATGTGAAACAACACATTTTCAGATGAAGATACACCATGCTTGGTCAGAGTTAATAAACATATTATACGGTTCAAATCAGAATGCTCTGTAAGATTATTTAGGCCGTATTTTTAAAAAATTCTAAGCTAAGCTTAATGAAGTTGCACTGCACAGAAAAAAACTATTAACCACTCTTGAAGAGGGATGTAAATGAGCATTTCTACAGAGATCACGGATGGGGTTGAGCTGAGATTTGCCAGGGTCACATTCTAAGCAGAATCAAAATAGATGGTAGTTGAAAGAAAAGGAACAAAGGCTTTTACCTCAAGAAGAGCTAGCTTTGTCCTTAGAAATAACTACTATTGGGTGGCACCTGTGGCTAAGTGGGTAGGGCTCAGGCCTCATATACCAAGGGTGGCAGGTTCAAACCCGGCCCCAGCCAAACTACAACAAAAAAATAGCCAGGCATTTAGTCCCAGCTATGCAGCAGGCTAAGGCAAAAGAATCGCCTAAACCCCGGAGTTGGAGGTTGCCGGGAGCTGTGTGAGGACACGGTACTCTACTGAGGATGATAAAGTAAGACTCTGTCTCTACAAAAAAAAACAAAACAAACAAAAAAACAAAAACACAACTATTTCCAAATAGGTTAAACTATGAAATAGACATTACATATATAAGTATATATAAGGGTGGGTAAGTGTGTGTGTGTATTTTTTTTTTTTTTTGAGATAGAGCCTCAAGCTGTCCCCCTGGGTAGACTGCCGTGGCATCTCAGCTCACAGCAACCTCCAAATCCTGGGCTCAAGCGAGTCTCCTGCTTCCACCTCCCAAGTAGCTGGGACCACAGGTGCCCGCCACAACGTCCGGCTATTTTTTTGGTTGCAGCCATCGTTGTTGCTTGGCGGGCCCAGGCTGGATTCCAACCCCCTCACCTTAGGTGTATGTGGCTGGCACCTCAGCCACTTGAGCCACAGGCGTCGAGCCATGTATTTTTTTTCTTTCTTTTTTTTTTTTTTAAGAGACAGGGTCTTGCTCATTCACCCAGGCTGGAGTGCAGTGTCACAATTCCTGGGCTCAAGTGATCCTCCTGCCTCAGCCTCCCCAGGAGCTGAAAATTCAGGCACTCACCATCTTGCCCAGCTTAACTATGAAGTTTTCATAAAACAAATATGGTTCTTTCTGAAAAACATGTTAGTAATCACAAGAAAGAAACAAACAGACAAAGAAATATCCCTTTGAGGACCCTAGAAACATTTGGTATGGTTATGCTGTCAGTACATAAGCCAATACAGCAGATAAATGGTTGGGGGTAAAGAGATCTGGTTATGTGTTTATTAAATACCTTTTATGTACATGTGTTACTTGCTTTATTTCTTCTCCTCATCCATTAAGTGGGGAAAATGCCATCTACAATGTTTCCCCCAAAATAAGACACTGTCTTATATTTATTTTTTTTTCCAAAAAGACACACTAGGGCTTATTTCAGGGGATATCTTATTTTTATTAAGTATAATACAACAATCTACATTTATTCAAATACAATTAAGTCATCTTCTTCTGGAACCTGACAGGGGGAGCCGACCTTGTTGGTAGGGCTGGCCTAATGACACGTGAACTCCTTTCCCCTCCTCTCCCCCTAGCTGTTCGCACGTGTGCAATAGGATGTCTGTGACCTAGGTTACCACCCACGCACCCACGGAAGTGCGAACAGCTCAGAAGAGAAAGGAGCTGTGGCAGATAAAAGGTATTCCAGTCTTCCTTACTGCTCTGCGCAGAAGTGCATGGTCACACTCATCAATAGGTCTTATTATCGGGATAGGGCTTATATTTAACAAATGCATAGAAATTCTACTAGGGTTTATTTTTTGGGTAGGTCTTATTTTCAGGAAAATACGGTATCTTTCTGACCCATCTCTTTGGACTGTTATAGGAAAAAAGAGAAGAAATATGCAGAGACATAGATTTATTTAGTGAAGGATAGAAAGGAGACTACAGGGGACTTACAGATATTAAGAGTCAAAATATAAGTCATAAATTGATATTGTCATTATCAAATTTGGTAAGGGTCTCATTTCTTACCCCTCCAAGTGCTCTTGTACTGACAATAAAATAAAGTAGCCCACTATTATTAATTAGGGGCAGAGAGGCTCAACAAAAACTGATTTAGGTATGAAGATATCTACCTGCAGAAATAAACTGTGGCTTATTCAGGGCCATGAGTCAGAAAAGAACTCAAGTAAACTTTGTTGTTGACAATCTCAGAGAACAAAATATCAGTATCTAAGACAAAAGGAGCTAAAACTAAATCAAAACTAAACTCACCTCCTAATTAATGCTTTTAATCAACACATTCCTTAAACACTCAAGCATTCACCTCAAGGAAATTTCTCTAAATAAACCCAGTAAAGTTTACCACTGTTCCTAGACTTGGTTTTTTCTTGGAGGGAGAGGGGGATTTCTAATCTATTATTTCAGAAAACATTTAGAATCTGAATCCTACAAGTTGGGCTCACAGACCTCAAAAAAGCCTAGTCCCGTACAACCTGGAATGTCCAGGAATTTCCTCAATTTGGGTAAAAGGATTGACTGTGAAAGTTAAACAAATCCTTGAGCTTGACTTTTGAGGGAATTACAGTCAAACAGCAAAATTCATTTTAAGATGTAATTTAATTCACACCTTGAATCTGTTAATGTCTTTGTCAAACCACCTTAAAAATCAATTTTTCTTTCTTCTTATTGCAGGAAATAGAGGTCTATGCCTCATTGATCAGGAGGGGGCAGGTCAGGAGCAGTTATTTACCAAACCTTTTTAGGTTATACTGGACAGACCACTTTTAAATCAAAGCATTACTTTAAAAAAAAAATACAGTCCAAATAGCAAGTTTAATGTTCCAATCATTTAAAATATAATAGGGATGAATACACATACACACATATACACTCTCAGAACCTGGACATTGAACTTGATGAATGTAGAAATCTTGCTCATCTATAAAACAAGATTTTACTTCTTTTCAAAGTTAAATTTTGTTTCTCAGCTTTAGCTAGGCAAAATAAAGTTACTCAAACATAACTTTAAGAAAAGCAATCCTGTAGCAAATAACTGTTACTGGAAGTAGCGGGGAATCTTTAAAATAAGTGATGCTGAGCTCCCATCTACCTCAGAGACTCCATTCCACAGAGCAGAGAACACCCAGTTTCACTCAATTAAGCTATGTGCATCCTTGCTAAGCAGTAGCAAAGGGCATTCTAAGAAGAAGACAAGGCATGTTTAAGACTTTAACATAAAGCTTCTCTTCAGCAAGTAAACATCAGCTAAGTTAAGGAGAGGTAATGGTTTTGTTGCCTCTAGCAATAAAATTCAGATTGTGGTAGTTAAGGGGCTCTCAAAACCCAGAAAATAGAAGCATAAATGGCCCAGCCTGGAGGCCTCAGCCCTTTGGAGGCCAAGGAGGGTCATTTGAAGCCAGGAATTCAAGACCAGACTAGGCAACACAGGAAAACTCCATCTCTACAAAAAAATTGCACACCTGTAGTCCCAGCTACTCAGGAGCCCAAGATAAAAGGATTGCTTGAGCCCAGGTGTTCAAGGCTGCAATGACCTATGATTGTTCCTTGCACTCCAGCCTGGGTGAGAGAGTAAAACCTTGTCTTGAACCAAACCAAACAAAAAACTGGTAGTATCTTCTTTGTAAGTGGACAGACTAGTATCTAGACAAACTTCACTGAGCACCTACTCTGCGTTCATTGGTATGGTCACGACTAGCCATAATCCTTCCCTCAGAGGTTTATAATCTGAGATAAAGTGCTTCAGAACAACTAATTCAGCAGAGCTTAACAGGAGTTCCTAATGAAAAAAATACCAGGTCATAGCAATAAGTAAAAATTATACAGAAGAGGCTACATTGTAACTCCTTGACTCCACTCCAACCTTTCCCAGTTAGAAGGGATATATGCAAAGGTCAAGAGGGATAAGATATGTCTCTAGTACTGCTGATGGCATCTCAAGGCACATTTTATTCCCTAAAGGTTGTGACAAAGGTTTACAGGTGAGCCTATAAGAAACCACTCAGTGTAACTACACAAAACCAACATCATTCCATAATAAATGCTCCAAATTGAAGAATCCATATAATCTCTGTAGAGTTCTTCTGCATAAACCCTTTTTCTTTTATGCTACACATTCTCCTTGGGCAACCTGAAAATTCCTATTGTTTTAATGATTTTGCCATATTCCATGCTCTGACCCACCCACATACATTTTGATCTTTCAGACTTACCATGCTCTCTCTTTCCTACCCGAAATACTCTTTACCCCTTCTTCTAACTCCTATGCATTCTTTAGATGAGATACCAATTCCTTGTGGAAGCTTCCATTGGACAACCTTAGCCTTAACTTCAAGTTCAGTGTCCCTCCACAGTGCTTCCATAGCACCTTATGTTTCCCCTCACAACTCTGCTCAAATCAGAGATAATTACCTATCAACAATCTGTATCCCACTGTACATGGATGATGAGAAACCCATGGTTAATTAGAGACATGTTTAACAGTCATAGAACTTAGAATATAACCTTTGCATCAAATCAGTCTCCTGCTTCTGTGTCATTCATTAAAATACAAGACTTCTCAAGCCATGCCCTGCTTTCTACCCTCTTTTTAATCTAGAGCAAGTCTAGAAAAGGTAGAAGAGTCAAATCCAATGTTAATTTAACCCCTAACATTTAAGGATTATTAACAGAAAAGTCTGATTAATTTATTAGGAGGGTCTATAATGAGATACAGCGCCTTCTCAGCTATCAGAAAACTAAACAAAATTTAAAACCAGAAAACCATGGCATTCTACAATACTCAAGTAGTAATGGGGATCTAAAGTCTCTATGCCTCAATATATTAGAAAACAGAAGGAATAGAGCAGCGTCTTCACAAAGGGGAATAACTAAGGCTGTCACTCACATAGTATAAGCCTTCAAAAAAAAGAAAGGATAAAGAATTTTGGAAAGGAAGTGATATCCAAACTGTTGGTCAAAAACAAGAAGGCTTCAAGGAAGAAAGAAGACTTTGAAGAGCATTTCAATAAAAATGCTTAAAAATAAGGGGAACTAACTTCTACTAAAGAGTCAATGCATGTCCTTCAAAAGTAGGAATAAAGGGTTTACTGTGGACTGGGCAACACATTGACATGCAATATTATCTAGTAAATAACATGAGAAGCTACTTGACCCTGGTTGTTCCACCTGGCCCACAGACGGCTGATGGGCTCTGTATAAACTGAATATACAACAAGAGTTATAGGGAACCCTAAGCAAAGCTGATTATATAGTCCTGTGTTCCCAATTCCTTTCAAAAAATACCCTATTCTTAAATTACAAAAGGCAGGACAAACATGCACACACTGAGACACACACAGGGAACATATAGAACAAGCAGCAAGTCAGTACCAGTCCTCGTGGGATGACAGCTTACCTCACTCCTCCCTCAAGCTTAGGCCTTAGTAAGTCTCTTTCAGCAATGTGCAATACAGGGATCAACATCTCAACAGCAGATAGAATGCTGACGTGCTGTTATGAACGTTCGTAATAAAACATGATCTTGCTCTCTTTGGGCCAAATTTTTATTATCAATTTTCTCTGCATTGCTAACATCACATATTCTTTTTTTTTTTTTTTTTTTGCAGTTTTTTTCCCAGCTCTGCCTGGGTTTGAACCCACCACCTCTGGTATATGGGGCTGGTGCCCTACTCCTTTGAGCCACAAGTGCAGCCCCACATATTCAATTTTTTTGGTTGCCTTAGCACACAGTCACTGTCCCTCCACTCCAAAGCCTATTAAGAGGGTTCTCAGAAAATGCGAATCCCAAGCTTCAGCAACCCAGAACCACTAGCTAATATACATGCAAATCAATCCCTTTAAATTTAGACAATTGGGCCAGACAGTCAACTAAAACTGAAAGAGATTCTTCAAATAAGTATGAAAGGGTATATTACGTCTTAATTCTATCCATTGCAAAGGGCTTTGTACAGCCCTGGCCATCTGTGTAGGAGTAGGAAACACATCTAAATCAAAAGCTACTCAGAAAGGTAGGGAGGGAGAGGTCAGGAAGAACACCCCCAAACTTGGCTATATATTTCAGAATAAAAAGTGATGCTTGCTATACACAAGGGAAAGAGGAAGGAAACACGAACATAATGAAGACACTGGCAGAAGAGGAGTAAAAATAAATAAAAGGAGTTAGCCATGTAAGTTCCAGTCTATGCATTAATCAAGACTTAAGGACAAATAAAAGATCTTCATGGGATACATGCCCACCTGCCCAAACTTCTCCTATGGAGAAGAACTTCTTCCCATACCTCACAAACTCGGGTATAAGGCCCAAGATTAATTGCTGAATTACCTAGTCCTGGGCAGAGAACACAACTCTAGCACAGGGGAACTCTGCCACATGATTCTGGCCTAAAGTCCCCACAAACAGCAACAACTGCCAAAGTGCATCTGCCTCCAAAACTAGAAGGGTATGTCCCAAAGTTGTGCAAACTACAATAGTAAAAGAAACACTGCTCACCATCATGAGTGTAATCAGAATTCCTTCTTTCTCAGTTGTGTTTATTAACAAAAAGCACCAAAGGACTTTTAAAATCAAGACTGGCGCAGTAGCTCACACCTGTAATCCTAGCACTCTGGGAGGCCAAGAGTTGGACTACCTGAGCTCATGAGTTAGAGACCAGTCTGAGGCTGAGGCAGAGGCAGAACCAGAGTGAGACCTACCTCTCTAAAAAAAAAAAAAAATTAGCCAGGTGTCTGTAGTCCCAGCTACTTGGGAGGTTGAGGCAAGAGAATTGCTTAAGCCCAAGAGTCTGAGGTTGCAGTGAGCTGTGATACCACGGCACCCTACCAAAGGCAATAAAGTGAGACTCTGCCTCCAAAAATAATAATAAAAGTAAAAATCAACAGAGAATAAGATCTACTCAGCCTTACTATGAAACCAATTTATAGCTTTCTTATGAAAGCTATAACCCAATTACAGCCCAAGAAGAAGGAGAAGAGGAAGGGGGAGAGGAGGGGAGCGGAGGGGAGGATGGGTGGAGGGCGAGTAGTAGGTGTGGGACCACACCTACAGTGCATCTTATAAGGGTACATGTGAAATTTACTAGGTGTAGAATATAAATGTCTTAACACAATAACTAAGAAACTGCCTTGAAGGCTATGTTGACCAGTTTGATAAAGCATTTTAGATTGTCTTTAAAACATTTAACACATTGTAACCCATGATTGCATTAATGTACACAGCTATGATTTAATTTAAAAAAAAAAAAAAAAAAAAAAGAACAGGGATAGGGACAAGGAACCTAATACAATTAGAGGAGTTCTGGAGGCCAACTGTGGACAAAGTCTACTTTTATTTATTTATTTTTTTTTTTGAGACAGAGCCTCAAGCTATCCCCCTGGGTAGAGTGCCGTGGCATCACAGCTCACAGCAACCTCCAACGCCTGGGCTCAAGCGAGTCTCCTGCCTCTGCCTCCCAAGTAGCTGGGACCACAGGTGCCCGCCACAACGCCTGGCCATTTTTTGCTTGCAGCCGTCATTGTTATTTGGCGGGCCCGGGCTGGAATCAAACCCGCCACCTTAGGTGCATGTGGCTGGTGCCTTAGCCACTTGAGCCACAGGCTGAACCAACAAAGTCTACTTTTAAAAGGAAATATTCCCTCCTCCTCCTTAAAAAACAAAAAGGCAATAAAATACAAGTCCAGATACAACATAGGCCTAAGTATGTGGTTACCAACTAAGACCTTAAAAGGTGCTTACAAGGGAACATATTCAGAACCACAAAATCCAGAACCTCCGTCATAAAAACAGCTATTTTTTTTTAAATAAAAGCAGTGATTTATCTACACTACAACAACCAGGTTTACTTCAACACACTTCTCCGAAATACCTCCATGCAATACTCTAGAGCTGAAGTATATACACCATTTTCAGAATTAGGCATGATTAAAGAAACTTTTGACTTTTTATCATAAAGCAAATATAAAATTCCCTGTCTACCACAAGAAAACAAAATTTCATGAATTTATCTGTACAATTTCTTCTCCAAGTAGAGGAATAACTCTCTAATCAGCAATATATGTCAAAAGCAAATTCTCTCCAAGCTGATGCACCTATAGTCCCAGCTACTCTGGAGACTAAGGCAGGAGGAACTCCTGAATCCAGAAGTTCCAGTCCATCTTCAGCAACATAGCTAAACCCTGCTCTTTAAAAAAAACAAACAGGGCAGCATCTGTGGCTTAAGGAGTAGGGCACCAGCCCCATATGCCGGGGGTGGTGGGTTCAAGCCGGGCCCCAGCGAAAACTGCAACAAAACCCAAAACAAACAAACTCTCACATGGAGAAATGCCAACAACTACAGCCATCTTAAGTCCTACTGCTTGATTTCATTTTCTTAAAATTCATTTACAGAGAGATGGGTTAGAGCTTACTTTTCTTTTGCCTATCTCAAACATCTAGAGTGAAAATTGAAACATCATATGGATAATACCTTCCAGAAGCAGGCCTTCCATTTCAATTAAGTCAAAGGCATATGTATGCAAAAGAAAAGCTGTTTAGAAAGAACAGGGGCATCTGGGCAGGGTATGGTGGTGTATGCCAGTAATCCTAGCACTCTGGGAGGCTGAGGCAGGTGGATGGCTTGAGCTCACGACTTCAAGACCAGACTAAGCAAAATCAAGACCCTGTCTCTACTAAAAATAGAGAAGACTAGCCAGGTGAGGCAGCACTTGCCTATAGTCCCAGCTGCTCAGGAGGCTGAGGCAAGAGGACCTCTTGAGCCTAGGAGTTTGAAATTGCTTTAAGCTATGACACATGGCACTCTACCAGGGGCAACAGAGTGAGACTCTGTCTCAAAAAAAAAAAAAAAAAAGCCAGGTGTGGTAGGGCACGCCTATAATCCTAACACTATGGGAGGCCAAGGCAGGTAGACTGCTCGAAGCTCAGGAGTTCGAGACCAGCCTGAGCAACAGACAGAGCCCCATCTCTATTAAAAATAGAAAAACTAGCCAGGTATTATGGCAAGTACCTAAAGTCTCAGCTATTCAGGAGGCTGAGGACTCGAGCCCAAGAGTTTGAGGTTGCTGTGGGCAATGATACCATAGCACTCTACTGAGGGTGACAAAGTAAGACTGCCCCCCCCCAAAAAAAAGAACAGGGGCATCTCATTAACCCTTTTAGGTAAAGAAAAAGATCAAAAACATGATACTAAATTCCATCAACAAGAACTTTGTACTCAAAAGGCAAACATTATGGCTTCCTTAATTCCACAGCTTGAATCTTTTGAACCCAACAAATGGGCAGGTGAGAAAGGTGACTGGTGACCTGGAAGGAGTTGTGCTCTCTGGGCACTGTGATGCAGCAAGCATTACTGCCTATTTCTTTAGGAGCAATCAAGAGATAATTACTGTTGGTTGCACTGGTGCTTCTCTGGGCAATTTTCCATGCCCACAAACTATTGTTAACAGTACTGAGATAACATAATTTAAGTAATTTCTATTTATTCATATGTAAGAGGTAGGCCACACAGACTAACACAGAACCGAGAGTTTAAGGGAAAGGAGATGCTTTTCCTTCTAAATTTTCAAATACAACTCATTCCTCTAATCCAATTAATACAAATGCTTTTCTGCCGCATGGAACTAATGTGGTTACTTGAGGGAAGAATTTAATCCAGCTTTTTGCATGGCACAGGTTTTTTTCATCAAAGGTGGCTAACTTCAATAAGGGCATTTACAACATCTCAAGGACTTCTTTTCATCAAAAAAAATTATAAAAGACCACCCCTATGAAACTCTTCTCCTTAAAACTTTTGGTTACGGCTCGGCGCCTGTGGCTCAATCGGCTAAGGCGCCAGCCACTTACACCTAAGGTGGTGGGTTCAAATCCCCAGCCCAGCCCGCCAAACAACAATGATGGCTGCAACCAAAAAATGGCCGGGCGTTGTGGCGGGCGCCTGTGGTCCTAGCTACTTGGGAGGCAGAGGCAGGAGACTCACTTGAGCCCAGGAGTTGGAGATTGCTATGAGCTGTGATGCCATGGCACTCTACCCAGCGGGATAGCTTGAGGCTCTGTCTAAAAAAAAAAAAAAAAAAAGACTGAAATGGTTTCAAGATTCTGTTTATCAGTCAGGCTCGCTTTAATTCCAACATTTTTTTAAGTGGGAGATGAATCAACAGGATATATACAGCTATACATGAAATTATTCAAACGTTGCATGTATGAGACCATGCCCATTGATAAAGGCAGAAACATAATTTAAATTCTTTATATTTTAGTCACATATGCAGAAAAATATAGTTTATAAGTTAGAATATTCATGAAAGAGATTTGATATTGTATTTCAAATGGCTTATAAATCATGCACATCCTTTACTTAAAAAATTCTATTTCCAAATCACATGTGTGCACAGAGATAATGGACAAAAATGTCCATTGCAGTGTTATCTTTAATGGGGAACACTGTAAACAACTTAAGTGTACAACTATAATTGAATCTGTCGTAATTAAATTATAACATATCCACAGGAAGGAATGTTTCAGAGACTTAAAAACTGATATTGTATAAAATGTATTGACCTTGAAAGACATTCGGGTCATTACGTTAAGTGTTTGAGGGCGACAAATTACGTAAAGAGGCAAACAATTTTTGTGGAGAGGTTTATAATTTTGTGAGATTTATGCCCAAAAGCAGTACGAGAAATACACGTAACAGAATAATAACTTCTATCAGTCCTGACAGACAGGATAATAAAAAAAATTATCTTTTATTCTTCATAGGTTTTCCAAATTTCCTTGAATGATTACTTATCAATGTTATAATGAGAAAAAAAAATTACATTAAAGAAATTGTATCTTTTATGGATGAAGAAAGATAGATGCATTTTTTTAAAGTGAAAAATTGGCCTGGAGAGGTATACACTTTGCTGAGCCCTTAAATGAATACAGATTTCTTAACATCTGAGAATTTTCAGTTCTCTACTTGTCTGTAAAAGCATCTTGATGACCTTCTGTCCTCCAGTCTCTTCATGAGGCCGGGACCACCGCATAAAACCCCAAATGAAAGCATTAGCTACTCAGAAAACGATCGTTGGGAGTGATAAAGATCATAATCGTGGCGCTATTTTGGCTGCTGTTGTTCCCAGTCCTCTGACCTCCCAATGACCTAATTTACAAGAAAGTTCCTCCATTTCTAGAACTAGCTGGTACACACATATAAGTGATCACTTATTACATCTAAGGAAAATTTTGGCTGTCGTTTTTATGAGCTTTCTTATTTTTACTTTCTCAGAAAGGGAAATCATTTTACTACATTCCGGGAGGAGAGTGAATGTGAGAAGACAAAAGTGTTGAGGCAAACGGAGGTGCTCCATCCACTTTTGAGAGTCTGGAGTGAGCATGAAGGACAGAGAAGATAAATAATGATGGTAGCTGGCTTTAGGGACAGCCAAAAGCTGACTATGGGAAAGGAGAGACAGGTGTGTCTATAAGAGCCTTAACAATAGTATAAAACTATGGGAAGCAAGAGAGAGAGGATGGCACAAAGGAGAAATAATTGTTATGAATTAGGGTCGGTAGTTGCAGACAGTCCAATTCTGCTTGTTTCTACATAAAGAAGTCGTTAATAGCAATTTTATAGCCCCCAAAATCATTGCATCATTATGAGAAACAGGCTAAGTTTCCAGGAGAAAAAAAATCATGCAACATCCTGAAGATGAGGCATGAAAAGAGAGATGGGTTCCACTGATTCCGCAGACACAATCTCCTTTGTTGAGATTCAAGCAGGTACTTCTGTTTTGACTTCAGAACTAGATTAAAAATCACTCTAGTTCAATAAGAAATGACACTGTGGTCCCTCTGCAACCTAATCTTATGCCTTTATTAGTTTTTGCTGAATTCCTCATGCTGGAGTGGGACAAAATCCACCCAAAACACTTCACTTAAGACTAGGGAATGGTAGGAGCCCTCCTAGTGAAAGCCATTCTAGACTTCTTTCTTCAGTTGAAAAACAAAGGACTTAGATGAGACACTCTCAGAACCTATTTCAAAGATTGTTCTAATTTTTTCATAGGCATTTGCTGAAAAAAAATTAGTACAGCTCTTTATTGGAAATACCTATGAAATACCTCAAGTCGCCATATATTCTGAAAGCTTACTAGTTAATACAAGTTTGCAGTCCAGGGAATCAAGTCATTGGCTTCTGATTCCTCAACTTCCTGTGGTTTATGGTCTCACTAAACACTCTGTTGAGTGGGATATTTATCGCAGCTCAATTTACAATCGCTAAAACATGAAAACAGCCTAAATGTCCTTCAACCCAGGAATGGATTGGTAAGCTGTGGTATATGTACACTATGGAGTATTATTCAGCCATCAAAAATAATGAAGATTTTACAGCATTTGTAATAACCTGGATGGAGGTGGAACACATTATT
>CAUYQV010101068.1:0-30323 GCA_963574575.1 Galagoides demidoff
TATTCATTCAATATTTTATAATGAAACGCATAACAGTTAAAGCAAACATATGCATCCTCTACTGTGACGAATATGTACTTTAAAAATTATGAAACATTCTCCTCAGTATGAACTCTGAATCTAAAAACCTTCTACTAAATCCATACTGGTAATCATATTGATTAACACAGTATTACCTTAAGACAATCTGTTAAACCCGCCATCTGTGTGCTCATGTTGTTATGGTAATGCTCTCTAAGCTTAGATTAACTGTAAAAATATATTGAGGTTTAGTGAAATCTAGGTCTACGTCACAATTGATCTCTATAAACTGGTCAAATGTTCTTCTGAAATACTTCCTTTTCTTTGACTTGTACATGACCTAATACAATTATCTGTAGTCATAGATAACTTACTAGTATAATTATATATTTTTTAAATTCTATTACTTAAAGAGGTAATAAATCTAGGTGGTAAAAAATTCCGATAAAAATATTCTTATGATTAAAAATTGACCATGAGAAGAATGACATCATAGCAAACGAACTAGGTAATGTGATTTTTCCTTTGTGCTTTATTAACCTCTGTATTGGATTGGCAGCTTTAGAAACTATGACCATCACTTCTGTTCCCTTCCTCCTGGCTTTTGTGCAGAAAGAAGCATTTCTCCTCCTGGTAATCTTCAGGGCTATTGAAAATGACAAACTAGTTATTTTTCGTGAAGAACATGAACTTTTAAAAAATATTGCAATTACAATAGCAATCAGTAGCCCTGTGTAATTAAAATGATAACAGTGTATTATGTTTTGCTGACACCAAATACCTGGCTGCTTCTTCATTTTTCCAGTTATCAGAAAGAACAGCTGTGGTTCTACATGGGGTCCACCTGGCAGCTTGAAGCTTCCAGATGCCAACCTCTGCTTTAAAAAGAAAAAGAAACCGTCCTCTTTCAAGGTAATGCTTCCTTCAGAGGTAACTGGTATTGGAGTGGAGATGAAAAGAGAGAAATCGGGGGGGGGGGGGAGAGAAAAGGACCAGGCTTCCATTTGATTTCCACCTGTAACCAATGCAGATGACTTTGGTGTAAAAACACCAGTTCCCTGACCAATGGATTACGTCTTTCTATTGAAAAGTGTAAATGAAGTCTCCGCTTAGGCTTTTCTATGTTGATGGGTGATTTAGCAGCAGTTCCCTGCTTACTTTTTGAGATAAAGCTTGTCTAAGTCTTCCCCTCCTACAGAGAAGAGATAGGTGTGTGACATTTACACCAAGGCGGTGGAGGCTTGTGAAATATCGTAAGATGAAACCCTGGTGGAAGGAAGGAGGGTGGGCAAGGTTTCCTGTAGGTCTTATTAAAACCCCAGCTCTTTTGTGTTGAAGTTTTCATAAGAAGTTCAGTATAACCTGGAAGTGGTAGACTCTAGAGATCAACCAAATGCTTTTCATTTAGTGTTGATATAAAAGTATGCACACACTGTGATTTAATACTTGAACACAACAAATGGCTAGAGGAGACGGAGACTTACTTACTCTATAAAGACAGTAAAATGCGGAATCTGTACATGCTTAGTACTGGATTACCTAAAAGTTCTATCAGTTTCGGATTACTGATCTGTACTTTCTACCAGAGAGGAGAATTTCCAAATTATATTCACTTGGTAATTGAGACCAAATAGAAAACTAAAAACAAGGCATCAAATTACAGCTGTGTTTGGGAAAATAAGTTTTTTGCTTTCACTTTAGTTTCTCTTGAAAAAGAATCCCCCTCTGTGCTATTCTGATCATGAGTCATATAACTGGATGCAGTTGTTAATGCAAGAGTGAATTTACCCACTTGTATCAACATTTCAAGTTCACTACTTCCTGCTCACATTCTCACGATTTATCTATGTTGATATATAACTGTTAAGAGGGCTGGGCACAGTGGCTCATGTCTATAATCTTAACACACTGGGAAGCAAAGGCAGGAGGATTGCTTGAGCCCAGGAATTTGAAGTTGCTGTGAGCTGTGTTGAAACCACTGCACTCTAGCAGGGTGGCAAAGTGAGACTAGATAGATAGACACATAGATAGATAAAAATGGTAACATAACCATTAGGGTTAAGCTGAGCATTGTTCCTCACACCTGTAAACCTAGCACTTTTGGAGGCTAAGACAGGAGGATTGCTTGAGGCTAGGAATTTGAGACCAGTCTGGAAATCATACTAAGACCTGGTCTCTCAAAATAGTTTAGAAAATTAGCCAGGCATGGTGGCTTAAGCCCACCAAGCCCACTCCAGCCTTGGTGCCAGAATGAGACCCCGTTTCTTTCTTTTTTCTTTTTCTGAGACAGAGTCTCACTATGTCACCCTTGGTAGAGTACCATGATGTCACAGCTCACAGCAACCTCAAACTCTTGGGCTTAAGCAATTCTCTTGCCTCAACCTCCCAAATAGCTGGGACTACAGGTGCCCACCACAATCCCTGGCTATTTTTTTTCTTTCATTATTTTATTTTTATTAAATAATAGCTGTGTACATTAATGCAACCATGGGGTACAATGTGCTGGTTTTATGTACAATTTGAAATGCTTTCATCAAACTGATCAACATAGCCTTCATAGAATTTTCTTAGTTATTGTGTTAAGAGATTTATATTCTACACCTAGTAAATTTCACATGTACCCTTGTAAGATGCACCATAGATGTGGTCCCGGTCAATGACCCTCCTTCCACCCATCCTCCTCCCTCCCCTCCCCTCCCTCTCCCCTTTCCCTTTCTTCTTGGGCCATAATTGGGTTATAACTTTCAAAAGAAAGCTCTAAATTGGTTTTATAATAAGACTGAGTATGTTGCAGTTGTCATTGCTGTTTAGCTGACCCAGGCCGGGTTTGAATCCACCAGCCTCACTCAGTGTATGTGGCCGGCACCCTAGCTACAGGTGCTGAGTCTGAGACCCTGTTTCTAAATAAATAAATAAAAATAAAATTATTTTTCTTCCTAAGATGTCCTGGGGCCATTCTGCAGCTCTTCTTTCAGTATAACTTAATTATAACGCATTGTGTTGCTTTTTGACTGTGTATATATCTACAAGTAATGCCTTTTCTTTCACTCTAGTTGAATAACTATTAAATAACAAAAAACTTCTGTCTTCTTTCACGATCTTACACTTGAATGATAGCTCCTTTTTGGCTAACTTACAACTTGCACCAGAGAGTCTTAAAAATGCCACCATCATAAAATATTCCCATAGTCTAAAAATTAATATGGAAACCTTCCTAAAACCAAACTGAAGAAGAGCTGTTTAGTCCTTTGCTCACACTCGCCAATGTTTAAGTTGGTTTAGTTTAAATAACTCTCCCTCTTTATAACCAACAACTCCAACAATTCTTATTTTTAACTTATTAACACAGAGCCATCTCCTTTCTTATTCTAGCTAAAACGAGATACTTTACTCACAGTCTCTTCCAAAGAACTTCCTATTCTGAAAGCCGTGAATCTCAAGACTAGGAGCACTCAGGCACAACTGCCATCTACGTGGTATTGTCCTAGGAATTTTTAACAGCTTCCACCTACAGACCAAGCACCAAGAAATAAAAGGAAAAGCAGTATTTGTATAAACTCGGGTAAAAGAGAACTTATAAAAATTAAACCCCCCCAAAAGAAAAGCATTCATATAAACCCCTGGAATTTGCCCCTGCTATTTAGAATAATAGCTATTTTTTTTATTTTTAAAACCCCATGATTTCTTTAAAAGTAGGTTATTATAGAAAGGATATTTAATGAAATGGTCACAACAGTCTCCTATTTAATGTCCACTAGCAATTGTAAATTACATCCCTTACCCCCAATGTTATAATAAGCTCAGGTATCAGGTGGTACAATGTACCTGCCCCCGCCCCCTCCCAGGCGTCTGAAATCCCCCCACTGGCCATGGCAGTAATGATCACAAATCCTCTTCCACAATGCCCGGGAAAGAGAGAAAGCTTCTCTGATTCACAGCTTTCAAGCCCCTCACATCCTCTCAATTTTCAGCTCCTGTCTGGTGAGTAGCTTCCTTCTTTCACTTGGTATTGTTCGAGCCCCTGTAGGACACTAGTATTTTTAAGAAATTGCTTCATTCCAGACTCTGTTCCATTATATTCTTCCCTCCAGTTCAATCTCTATAACACTAAGAGTATTATTTGAACACCTCTTCTGTGGCCAGGACCATTCTGGGGGGAAATACACATGGCAAAGATATAGCCCCTGTGGGACTCCTATTTAAGCTGTAGGTTAAAAACTTAACCACCACTTAAAAAGAGGCCAGGATGAGCCACTGAATATTTAATTACTAAATGTTGTATTTCAAATATCAGAAAATGTAGTTGTATTTCTAATTCCTTCCAATAAGGGTCCAGACATAGGCATTTTTAGGAAACTTTCTAGGTTATGCTACTGTGAAAACAGCAATGAAATCCATCGTACCAGAAAGTCTCCACCCGATTGACAAGTAACCTTCCGCTGTGGTTTAGGCTATCAAGAGAGTGAACCTTTAGACATTAATCTGTTGTTTCTTACACACACAAGAATAATCTGGAGTTCTGTTAAACGTGCATGCTTCTAGGGCATGAAGTCAGATTTCACAGGTTATATCCTCGTATATGGAGACCGAAAACTTGCATTCAAACCACACTTTAAGAAAAGTCACTCAAAAGTCAATCACTATCTAGTCCAGTATACTAGTAAGTCATAGGGGGTGGTATTTAACATCATAAAAATGTAGGCCAGAATCAACAAATCTTACAAAACCAGATTATTTTATAAAATTATTTTAATATCCTTTCATTGCAGTATTTGACTGACAATATTTCTGATTTATCACCCATAGATAGATATTTAATTTGAAAATTATCCTCCTCTTGGCACCCTTGTGGCTTAGAAGACTAAAGCAGTTGAAGTTTACAATTTAAAAAAAATAGAATAGAAATATTTAAAAAATGGAAAGAGGAGAAAAGGCTTTCTTTCGTTGTTACATGCATGCAATTCTATTAATGTACGTATGGGGGGGGGTTGTGTGTTTCCTTTAAGGTTTGGAGAGGGATAACAAAAGTTAAAGTTTTTATTTTAAAGTTATTAAAAGCTTCAACTAATGTTACACACATTAAGAAAATTCTATGGCTTGCTCATAGCTCAATGTAACCAAATTATCTATTAAAACTACCAGGTAAGAAAATTATTTCAAACATGTTTGTTCCAGCAGAGAAAAATTTTACATTAGCAAAAATAGAAGGGAGACAGAGTTCTTTAAAGGAAAATGCACAGAATTTAAACTTTCTCTTTGAGTAAGTACTAGGAAATTATATGTCAACCCGGAGACAAAATGTAACAAGAAAAAAACTGTCTCATGCTACTTACTGTATAACAATGTTAGCTAATATAGTGAATATCTTATATTTAGCTTCATTTTGTTTTTAAACAAAATTATCCAGACCACGGGTAATAAAACTGTGTATTTGCACGTTTAAATTCCTTAAATGTTAAAATTTAGAGCAAGCATTTTATTCACGTAATTAATTTTATTTTCTTCCAAATCAAGACTCGTTTAAGCCATCTGAAGCCCACCTTTCTAAGAGCAGAAACACCTGCCGCAGAGTGTTCTCATCGACCTTGGGAACACAGCAGTTTCAACAGAATAATCTCATTTAGTAAAAAGAAAACCATATGTGAATCAACATTAACCGCTCTTAGCCCACATCAGGGATGATGGCTCCCTTGGCACTAGTTTGGATTTCGAGCTAAGGAATTTGGCCTGAGCTTCCCCCCATGCTTAGCCAGAACAGATTGATAAAGAGGTACAATATTAGCTTAATCAGTTGCTCCATATTTCTGAATTTTTCGAAATATGTCCCTCATTAGTTTGCTTTCAAGGGAAACATACAAAGAATCCCTTCACATCTATCTTTCCTTCTAAAATCTGTTCCCCATGTATCAGAAAGCTTTGGACTTAGTAAATATGAGTAACAACTCCACTAACACATTTATTGAGCACCTATTTTATGCCAGGAACTAGACTAGGAATTTAAAAAAATAATTACTTTGTTTCTCAAATCTGCCAAAGTCCTTCTAAAATAACTATTATCCCTATGATACAAGTGAGAAAACTAAGGGTAAGAGAGGCTGAGTGAATCGCCCAATAGAAAATTAATTATAAATGTGTTGGGGCCGCAAAACACTTATCAGACAACAATGATCCATAAGCATTTATTCATATTTTTCTAACTTCTGTACTGTATTTAAAAAGCAAATAGCTACATTTTATTATATGCTGGTTGTTCTGAGCACTTTATATGCATTGACTCAGTAAATATTTCTACTAACTTTTTGAGAGAATAAAAACTTTTATTATTCTCATTCTATCAGCAAGAAAACAGAGACAGAGATAGTTCAAGTAACTAGTTCAAGGGACAAAAAGCTGCAAAACAAAGGAATGATGTTTAACCCCCAAATTGCCCCCAGTCTATGTGCTTTTAACTATCATGTCGTACGAATATTAAGTAGGTTCCAAATAGGCTTTTTTATACTTGGTTATTAAAATGTACCACTACAGGCTGCTTTTACCCTAGGATTTATTATAACAATAGAGAATGTCAATGTCGTTCTCCTCTAATCCTCTACCTGCCAAAACATGGGCAGAGGAAACTGATCCGATATCAGAGGCATCGTGCCGTGTAAGATGAATTCTGGGTCTTTTCCAGCAGTCAAGAAATTTCAGAGCAATAAACATTTTTATCCTAAGTCAAGGTGTTTTTCACAGACCCCCTGGCATATCTAAACAGTGCAACAAGCAGTGGGTGGAAGGAGGGGTCCATGAATAGCCTTGCAGTGCTAAGAGAGGTGACACTTGACATATAATTTCCATAAAGTTTCCTTTCCTGAGTGATAGCATCCCAGTAGCAATGCATAAATATAAATATAAATAGTGCATATGGTGAATTTGATATGAAACACGTGCATATGAGGTGGCATGGCACTTTATAAAAAAAGAAGCATCTAAGGAGATAGTCAAATTCAATTAGAAAGGAAAGGGAAAGAAGGGATAATGTTATAACATGTAATTTCTAGTGGGTTTGTCAAATTTGAAACACAGGAAAAAAGTTGATTATCAACCTGTCTTATGGGAACCGGTTGTGAGGCAACAGCTTGAATTCAGACAATTTGCTCTACAAAAGCCAAAAGAGTTGCCAGCAAATAATAATTTTAGCAAACAAAAGAAAAAGTATGTATCTGTAGAGGAAAGAAAATGGCAACATTCTTTCCACTTAATAAAATAGCCAATATCACCACTGAATGCAGACAGAGGCACAGCCCGGATTTTAAGTGTGGAGATCCTTATAAAACTGGATTCTCTCTGAGCACTGGTGCTGTTTCCTTTCTCCTCCTTCCCTTTCTGACTCCCCTGGGAGCTCAGCCTGGGACAATTACAGGGTTGCTATCACAGCAGCTGTCCCTGTTGCATGGTGCTGATTTTCTGCATGGAAAAAAATGTGAACTCCAGAGAGACGTGACAGTGTGAGTTAACATTAAGTCTGAATCTAGCGGGGGAAGACGCAGGTTTCTTGTGGTATAAGAAGAAAACAAAAAAGACTGAGTATGAATTATTTTCTTAGAATTTTCATTGTTGCCACTGTCATGATAGTTTAACTTAACCACCGATACTTTGAAATGAATCATCTGTACAGAATGAATGAAGTGTACAAACAACTCTAAAGAAGTTTCAAACCCTAGTTTCTGGCATCTGTATATAATTTAATGAACAAACCGAAAAAGATGGAAAAGAGTAAAATGAATGCATTGTTTTCTCAACCTAAATAGATAAAAAAATTTTTTTGAAAATTTAATATTCTTTCTCAGGCTATCGAACCTGTTAAGATGAAGTTTTTCTAAAAAGAAAAAAATCATTTCTCTTTGGTCTCTTTCTTAGAATTGTCTGATCCATCTAGACACTGGTATCCACATTTCTGAACTTGACTGTCTGCTTATCACCTTCAAGAGAAGATTTCCACACAGTCATTTTGAAATTTAAAAATGTGCGGTTTTGGAGAATTATGTATTCATTATGACTCTATCCGAAGCTTAGTAGCAAAAGCTACATTATTTTTTCTTTTGAAATATAAGTACTGCAAAACGAAGGTGGCGTGGCACTATTGACAGCAGCTTGCCATATGCCTTTGATTTCACTGAGAGACATGCCATCTGCCACCACATTCAATAACAATTCAAAAAAAAATCAAAAAGAATGGCAGAAGATTGTGATCATATGCAAGGCTCTTGACCCTCATGTGTGGTCTAGGCTCGGGGCTGGGTACTAGTTCAGATTACCTCTAGACACAAAGTTAAAGCCAGACGGAATCAGCTACATTCTCCTTTTTCCTATGGGTGAAAAACAGAGAACAGTGTTGTTCACGCAGCATGATTATTGATACAGATTTAGAGAGAAGTCTTTGATATGAACTTAAAATCCAATGAACCCGGGGCAATTTATATCTTAAAGGAGCTTTAGCCCAAGGACTGGGATTCAAACTGGGAGAATTTGCTTATGCACAGTTAATTTATTTGTAAAAATTCAATACTTTCCTGGAGGGTTGGAGAAAGAAAGAAAATGGCAATAAATCAGAGACATGGGGGGGATATATTTATGTTGAGGGGAACATGTAAGTCTATTTTGGTATTATATTTTATCAAGTGTGAAATCATCCAAGTGTGTATTTTAACTCTCTATAATAAAATTACTGTGAGAAATCCCTTAAGATTTATCCCAAAAGAACAGAGGTAATTTTTCTAAGAAGATTAAAAATAGAAATCTCTCTTAAATGCATCCAGACAGTGCCCTTATAGTCAGAGTTTTACCCCAAAAGAGAAAAAGAAGAGAACAAAACGTAAATTTTACATGTAACTATGTGCTTATTCAAACCCTACAAGAGAGAGAATACTATCTTAGTCCATTTGTATTGCTATAACAGAAGACCTGATAGAGGTTGGGTAATTTACAAAGGAAGGATATTTGTTTTGCCCACCATTCCTGCAGGCTGGGAAGTTCAAGAATGGCACCTGCGTCTGCTCTGCTTCTGGTGAGGGCTTTGTCTGATTCGTGGTGATGTCATAGAAGGTCAAAGGGGAAGTGGACACACGTGTTATCCTGGCGGATAACAACACACCCTCTGGGAAGTAATTTATTCCTGCAAGAACAAATTCAGTCTCCCCAGAGCAAGAACTCACTGGTTACCTAGAGAAGGCCAGGAAGCCAATCAAGCCATTCATGAAGAATCAGCCCCCGTGACCCGAACACCTCCCACCAGGCTCACTTTCCAACACTATCACATTAAGAACGAAATTTAAACAGGAGTTTCCATGGGGACAAGCAAACCATATCTAAACCATAGCAAATGCCATATGAACAATGCGGCTGTATTTCGACCACATTTTTTCTCCTTGTAATAGATAAAGAAGAAAAAAAAATTACTAAACTGCAGAACTAATTGTGAGAATGAAATGCAATCCTATTTCAGAAAAATATAACCCATATTACAGAGCAGTTGTGGGCCCAACTTGGGAAGTTTATCTGGAATAATTTATATTTATTCCAGATAATAAAGAGGAAAGAAATAAATGATTTTGAATAATAGAATTTCCTGTGCTCTTCTAGGACATAAAATTAAATGGAAATATAAGCAGCTCTCTCAAGTAACTAATTATTAGAAATAACTATTTGGCCTTGTCTAGAAAGTTTATACCACCTGTTGAAAAGTATCTGATAGCCACCTAAAAGGGAATTATTAGAAAAGAGGGTAAGTAATAAATGTCATTTATATATCACCTTATAATTTGTTTACAATGTGTTTTTACCTCTTTTATTTATAAAATGTATTATTTTGTTTTATAGAAAATTTAGGCTTAGCAGGGTTAATCGTCTACTGATAGTCAAATCATTATAAAACCTTGGCATCAGAAGTGAACACAGGTCCTGTGATAACACATCAGGATCCCTGTCCTGGGTACCATTCCTCTTAGCCTGAGGCCCCAGGCTTCAACCTGCAGGGTTTGATAGCCAATTCTCTATGGTTGCTCAACCTCAGCATTTCCCACATTCTTTGACTAATAGTACTCTGGAAGCAGTAACATTTTAAGCTGTTCTCAGAAACAGATATCTCTATATAAACTAAGGATTTAGAAATTTACATGTGAAAGGGAGAAGTATCCTTATTGCACAGTTTGAACAATCTAGTTGTGTGACAAGTTACACATGCATGAAATAAATACTAAGTGAACAAGAGGTTCTCACCAGTAACATTAAATATTGACACGGGAGAGTGATCATGTCATCAGTACAATTAGATAATCAGACGTTGTAAAATAGTGTCGATGTAGAATAACACATCACCATTTGCCAATTCAGGGATGAGGCAGAGAATCTTGAGTGACGAAATTAATAATCTCTCCACAAATTATCCAATAACTTATTCGTAGGGGTCTAACTTCAGAAATGTTTCCATTGCTGTGGAAATAGGGGACACCACAAATGTAGGTGTCTCCCAGGGAAATCTTCAGAGTTGTGAGTGAGGTAATACAAGAGGAGCATAAAAATGTGCTTAATTTCTTGAAAAAACAAATTTAAGTAAGACCTTGAATAATATTCCTCTGAACCATATTATATCTTCCATTGCTAGAAATATTACAAGCTACTAAAAGAAAAAAGTAAAAGAAGCATCAGAAGCTTGGAAAGGTAATGCAGATAAAAGAAGGTGAAGAAGGAGTAGCACATTCCAGCATGGGACATCCTGGCTCCCTCCAGGAGAGAGGAGAACACCGGGATGTGGGTAGAGGGATGTATAACCCAATTCTAGCCCAGGAATATGGGGAGAGGGGAGAGGAAGGGAAGGGGGGGAAGGACGGGTGGAGGGAGGGTAATCAGTGGGATCATGCCTAGGATTCAGCCTATAAGGGTACATGTGAATCTTTGTAAATGTAGAATATAAATGTCTTAACAGAATAACTAAGAAAAAGACATGAAGGCTATGTTAACCAGTTGGATGAAAGTATTTCAAATTGCATACAGAAACGGTACATTGTACCCCATGATAGTATTAATGTACACTGCTATGATTTAATTAATAAATAAATAAATAAATAAATAAAAATAAAGAGCAGTTGAAGACTCGGATCCCCTCCCTGTCTGCGTTCAAATCTGCGAGTTCATCATCCTCAGGGGAGTGCTCCCCTCACTTAGTGGAGCTGAGTACGTTAATAAAACACAACTGAGAGCTCTTCCCCCCAAATCATAGGTCAGATGAGAAGGTGCCATGAGATGCTCTCCAAGGTCCCTTCTAACCACGAAGTGAAAATTTAATAAGTGAAAATCCTAATTACATTTTTAATTTAAAAACTTGGAAATTTTTGTTAAAAAAACCATGGTTTAGGGTCTCTTTTATCCACAGGTTGAGAAATAGTTGGCTAATTTTATACAACCAATTTTCTGTTAAGTCTAGGATATAGTTTTTGTCTCCAGATAATGGAAGAAATTCTCCTACTTGATACTTGCTTTGAATTCTTCTTCTTTTTTTTTTTCTCTCCATTTACCAGTTGCTCTTTTTTACTTGCCAGTTTAGGAATTTGCTTGGCTGTTTTCCTCCATTTAATGACTATATTTAAAAAAGGATTTGGCTAGGTGCCTAGAGGCTCTTGGGTGTTGGGTGCCATGTAAACAAAATTAATTACGAACTCCAGTGCCATATCACATCACTAGCCATGAGAGTTTAGTTCATCAAAAAGGAGGGAAAAAAGACAATAGTGAAAATTTCAACAAATAATAATATGCATGAAATAAAAAAATAATAGATATCCCTACATTGTAAACATTTATATGGGTTCTTTTGTTGTTATTTTTTCGAATGTATTATTTCATCTGGTTGTCAAAATAACCTCATGAGAAAACTGAGATGGTTGATCCCCTAAAATTATCTTGTCTTCTTCAGAGCCCATCATGGTTCAAGTCACAAAATAAGTTGTTTACCAGATGGAGATTGCTGTCTTTGTCTTTCCATTACCCTTGGGCTCACACTGGACTCTTCCTTCTGAAGCATACTCCTCGCATGATTCTAAGAGTCCTCTTTACTGTTGTGGACAATCACCTAAGCACCCACATATCCCCCTGGCCTCCCAACTTCTTTGTCCTGTTTAACATTTTGACTGCCCGATCCTCCTTTATCCTCTGCTCTTTCCCTTGCTCGTCTCCTCCTTTCCTATTGCCCTGCATCCTCCCATCTAAACTTTCGTCATTGAGCACTTGACACCCAAGTCTGTTCCCATAGTTGCTACGCGATGACTTTGACACTTGAATGTGTATGATTGAAAGATGCCACCTAGACTTCTGGCTACCTCAGCAAGTACTCAAATGAACACAATCTCAAAGCAAAACATACTGTTTTTCTCCACAGCCAAGTCCTCCTCTTGACTTCCTCATCTGTTGTTTGGCAACACTACTCTCTTAGGACCAGGCTCTCAGTTTGGGCCACCCATGATCCCTTTCTCTCCCTATTCACCACATCTGATGTGTTACCAGGTTCAAGCCAGCGGTCCTCCAGAAAGTCTGTCCTACTCATCCCCACCTTGACTAAATTCCAATTTACTTGTCTCTTGGATTGTTGTCTTAGTCGCTCCCTAAAGCAATGCCACCCCCTTTTCTACCATTCATTTCTTTCTTCCCTCCAATCTAGCCTACACTCCTCCCAGGTTTAAAATAACTCCCAGTCTTGAGTCCTCATGTTAATAAGAACCCCATTCTCCAGCCAAAATAAATCACTTGCTAGGCAGTCCTTTCCACTCTGCGTCTTTGCCATGTTATTCTTTATGTGTGAGATATTGTTTCCAGCCAAAATCTTACCCACATTTCAAGTAACTGAAATTTCAAAGTTTCACAGAAATGTTTTATAGTTTCCAAGGGGTGTGAGCATTGCCTCCTCTCAACTCAACTCAAACACCCAAGGATTATCCAACGTGGACACAAAGACCCTGAGTACACAGGTATCCACGAGCATCATTACTCCAGTGCTCTTGTTTGTGCACAGACAGGCTGCCAGTCCAGTCAGCTCCTGTGAGCGCCCCTGCAGAACAGGCCACAGACTGGGAGAGCCAATCCAGGTGGGGCAATCACTTGTGTTCAGAAAATAGACTTCAATTGAATAATTTTTCAGGTGATTAAATTTGAATGGATATTGCACTGCAGGGAGAATTACTGTTCGGGGCCTAAATTGTTTCTCTCCGTTTAGAGGAGGCCACAACATAAGCATAGATTCATGCAGTTTGGTAATTATAAATATTTGAATTTTAGGATGATCTCACCAATTTAGGCTTTAAAGGGTTTCCCTTAACTAGAATCAACTGAAATACTGGAACTAAAAGTTTTATTAGAATATTTGTTTATTCTTTATGGATCTGGTTTCCAAAATAGCAAAGTTATAAAAGAAGTAGAGTCATTTTTTATGATGTTTTCAAAATATTCTCCTAAAAGTTCTGACTTGCATCTGGAGGGGAAAATAAGGGATTAATGAGAAAAAAGAAACCATGTTACATTTTTACCTTTTCCACTCCCCCCCTTTCAAATTCTCCACATCATAAAGTTTCTTCAGCGATGCACAGACCCTTCAGGGATGGCCACCTCACACATGCCATCAAAGCCTGGAGGACTGAGACTTAGTCTTTGCATCTTAATTACAGCCATCTCTTACTCCCGGGTTCTAGGGAGAGTTATATCCAGGAAAGGAGAGATGAATGAGGAAGCCGTGCCCCTGACATCTAATATCTGCGCCTTCAGATCTGAAGTTTGATTTAGTGTCTTGATGAGAGAGTTAGAGGGAAAAAGTCTTTTATCTTCTTTAAATAAATTCCTGCAGTGACACACGATTTACCTTCCCTGGCAGTGTTATTATTCAGAACAATGGGCTTTTTTACTTGTATAATATTTTGGCTTTGCCATTTCCCCTCACATTTATAAACCAGAATGTTCAGTTCAGTAATGTAAACAAAGAGGAAACAGACGTGATGTGTGGCACTGAGACTACAAAACTGCTGAGTTGTCATGGTCTGTTTTTTGAGCTTTTGGCCAGGGCTGGATTTGAACCTGCCATCTCCAGCATATGGGGCCGGCGCCCTACTCCTTTGAGCCACAGGCACTGCCCATGGTCATTCTTTTTTTTAAATAAAGGACACAGAATGGCAAGTAAAAGAGTCTTCACATTTATATTTAAATAACAAACTAAATTCAGTACATTAAAGTGACCTTTTCTGTGAATGCCGTGTAAATTGTTAGCTATATTCACTCTTTGGTGTATATGAAACTTCGTATGAGTCAGTTGATGAATAATTAGGGCTTCTAGTCAGCATGAAAGCTCCAGCCACGGCAGTGAGCAGAGCCCACGTCCCACCTCTGTCTCACTAGTGAACTGCACACGGCTGCCTTGCCACCGCCTTGTCCCAAAAGAATGAGCACTTTTTCTCAACACACATACACCACCTGTTCTTCTAAACCTTTCCCAGCACTGCACGGGCTCCCAGGGGAACGACTTTTTCTATTTGACCTGCATGGAGAAGGTATCACTTTCCAGCTTAGAGGAAGGCACCGTGTAAGCTTGCTGCAACCTGGCCTCGTGGATCTGACACAAGTTTCTGGATGAATGGCGGAGCAGACTGTAACCATAATTAAGCAGCTTTTCCTGACGGAAAGAAATCACACAATGGTTTTGCTAATCCAGCATTTACTTGCATGGGAAGTCAAATAGGGACAAAAGGGGAAGTGGGAAAAACAACTGGGATTCTGGCAGAAAAAGTTCCTAGGAGTATGTCCCCCTGGAGAAGGTGCCATGGAGTGAATGGGGCCTCGATACCACAACTAGGTATATGTCACTCAGTGTAGCAGCATTGCCAGGAAAACAGGTGGATTGGAGTAAGCCGATGATTCCCGTGAAATAGAACACACACACCTCGGTGAGGTGTGTCTCTAGGCGGAATATTAATTCCAAAGTCAAAACAGCGCTGCAAGGGAAATCACATCCTGAGCTTAACGGGAAATCCTTGAGGCAATGCGAGATAGCAAAGATGTAATTACTGTAAAGTAGGTCCTTGGAAGGAATGAACAAACCCGATTGCTGTCTTCCTCATTTCCCAGTGGATGCTGATGGAGAAATTCAACCTCCTCACAAGAGGTGTTGCTATGATTCCACGCTCTCCGGCAACTGTTGTGTTTCTCTCTTCTTTTCCCTCCAGGAACTACTTCAATTCTTCTTCATTCTGACTAATCTCTGACCCTATCATCTCCCCCTTTACTTACAGCAGATATTAAATAATAATTTACAGAGAAATTGAAGATGAGCTACAGGCAGGTCCTTCCCCTAAATCATTCATTCATTTAATAAGTATTGATTAAGGATTTGCTGTGTGCCAGGTATAATAACAGGTGCTGTTTATAAAGAGGGGAACAAAGAGACATGTGCCTTTGAGCTTCCTATCCTGCACAGGACCACATTCCTTCCTCCTTTCTTCCTGCCTCATTAAATCTTATTAGATCTGTATTAGATCCTGTGCTCTGTATCTTATCCCACAAGACTTACTCAGTGATTTTTAAAACACTCTCTTCTCACAATATTCAGTTCTCTTTAAACTTCCCCCTCCCGTGCCCCTGAGATTCTTGCTACTGTTTTCTTTCTCTTTACCCTCTCCCTCCGGGATGTAATGGACATATCACTGGCTCTTGTTATCATCACTGTCCCACTTACCATTCTAGAGGTGCTAAACTTGCTCCCATTAGAGCAACAAAATCTACTGAGTAAATGTTCAATCCTACTGACTCTTTGGTAGCATTTCAAATGCTAAGCAAACTCTCCCGCGTTAATAATTTCCTTCTCTAGTCTTCCAACGCAACACAAACTCTGGTTTTCTTCTTAAATCTACTGTCAGGCCCTTTTATAGACTTGCCTCCCCCTGGACTTCTGACAAGAGCTGGTGTGGTGCGAGGTCCTCATCTTTTTTGTCTCTCTACACTGCTCTTGGATGTTCTCACCAGTGAAATGGTTTCACTTGCATAAACCTGTGAATTTTAAATCATAGTGTAAGAATCAACTGGAAAATTGGATTTAGGAGACATAGTTTGGGCCAAACTTGGTATTTTAACAAGCACTCTTGATAATTTTAAGAAAAGTAATCATCACATTCATATTACCCTTCAGACCTGAGCTAAATTACAAATTCTAGGAGGGTACAAATTGTGTCTGTCTTACTTATGGTATTGCCAGAGTCTAGCAGGGTGTCTAACCAACACAGATGTTCATTTAATATTTGTAGGACAAATGAATGAGGATGCGGGTGATCTCCAGGCTAGACTTGACTTTGCATTTTCCACCAAGCCCTAGTCTCAGTGAACGGCCCCTCACCCACCACTGTCTCTAAAAACCACTGATTCTTCCACATTTCTCAGCTCTGCCAATCAGTTGGCAAGCTTATCTGCTTCCATCTTCTGATATCCTGCCAATGCCCCCACTCCTTTCTGTCACTATTACCAATGTCCTGGTTCAGGCCACCATCTTTTCTCAAGATTATCCCAATGTTCTTCTAACTAGTTATACTGCCTCTACTCTTACTCTATATTTTTTACACAAAAATTACATCATTAGGGTCTGAACACATTAATATAGCTGGCACTGCCCTTTATGAAATGGTCTCTGCTTTCCTCTACAAACTCATTTTCAACAAATAACTATATTGGGACATTCTCCCTACTCATCTGATCTGGCTCCCAGTGACGTTTTTTCTTTATCTGAAGACAAAGGAAATATATATATATATATATATTTGTTGTTGTTGTTGTTGTTGTTGCAGTTTGGCCAGGGCTGGGTTTGAACCCACTACCCTTGGTATATGGGGACAGCACCCTACTCACTGAGCCACAGGCACTGCCCAGACAAAGGAAATGTTAAAAGGAAGACATTTTGTTGACATTCAAGACATCAAAAGTAATATGGCAGCAACTTTAATAGCCCTTCCAGATGATGAGTTCCAAAATTCTCTGAAGGGTTGACTAGGCACTGGAGTCAGTGCACAGCTACCTAAGAGGAGGACTTCAAAGATGACCAGAGTATATTCAGCAATGAGGTATGTAGCACCTTTTCTAGGATGATTTCTTCCACTTAATTGTCAGGCCTCATGCTTACTTGGTCAACCCTAGTATATATGGAAACCAGTTTCAGAACTGTTAACCCATATGCCTGTGATAAACAAATTTACCATCCAGAGTACAGTATTTATGTATAGTTTTTCTTTGTTAGTTTTATCATCTCTCAGAAAATTTTTACTTGCCAAAGTTATTTAATAGTTTTTATTTTCCTGGTTTACATACATTAAACTTACCTCTCAGTCATGAACAGTTAATTCTACAGAGTTTGACAAGTATAGTGACCTATCTGTCACCCAAGATCACAAAGGAATTTTCCCTCCTCCTACAATTTCCACTGTGCATTCCCTTGGCAGTCAACCACTCCCACTACCATAATTTGCCTAAGTTTTTTATATTACTTTTACTTTTTAAATCGTTTTTATATGTAAATGGTTATTTTATTGGCTAATTACGGAGGATGCTCAGCTGAGATAGGCTAACCAGTTAGCATCTTTCTGTTCTTTCCATTTTTAAGAAGTATTTACCAAGCTCTTCCTATTGCCATACATTTGGACTGGTACTAAGTGTAGACAGGAGAACATTTCTTAGGAAAGGTTATGTTCATTGCAGACAGCACTTTTAAACTTTCAATTATTTTGTTTCTTTCTAACTGACACTTTAAGCTTTAGTTGAAAAATCAACAGAAGCTTTACTTTAAAAAACCAATTAGAGTCACAAAATGTTTAATGTCATAGTAATGAAGATTCATTGAGAAAGAAAGTACAATGACCTTCATGCACTATACTTGCTTTTAGTAATGGTAATGGTCTATCTAAAACAGTGTTTTAAGATTATCCTACACTACATGTAGCAATTTTATATGAATCACCCCTGTAACTTAGAATATCTATAAATGCCATTGTCATATTCATTTTAGAATTTACAAATATCAAACTAGTAGACTTTGGTTATTAGGTTTACTTTCTTATACACTTAAAAAAGCTCTGGAGACTGCATTCTGATGAGCTCTCTCCAACTGTGCATGTTTACTGGGAGGGACTGAGGTTCACCTTTGAACAATTCATAATCTTATCTTCTCTGCTATATTCTCTCCTTGACACCACAGTACCTCGTCTGCTTAAGTACCAAACACTACGGAAGATATTGTGTTCAGAGAATTCTTAAATAAAGTCTAATTATCTTTTTTTTAAAAAAAGATCACCAGAATTAGGTTATTTTTCCATTACAATAATTATCTGTTGTAGAAATAGCAGTTGGATGAATGTAGGAAGCTAATAAATTATAGAAGGTGTAGTCCCCATTTCACTATACCATTTTTTAAGAGGGAGAGGGTTTGTGCTTGCAAAATGCCTAGAATAAAAGTCTCATGGACTTTTTCATTAATTTCTGTTCCTCAAGTCAACTAACAGAAAAGTATTATGATTCTGCCTTACCTGAAATTTTGTGGGCAAAATGGTACACCTGCTTTAACCTGTATGATCAAACGACACCGGTTTCAAAAATATTTTATGAAAGACTACTGCTTCGACAAGTATGTTTCTCAACTGTATTTATATGATGTGTTTTGAACAGTTCTGGCAGGAGGTGGGAATACAGAAGCATTAGTAACTTTGTTAAATGCAATTGAAGGCCACAAGGAGAGAGAATGATTTTTTAAATGTGCTTGGGGAAACCATCCTTTTGATTATTATCCTAGAGTCTGGGGGTGGGGGCAGTACCACAGAGGTCATCTAGATATCAGGTTTTATAACTCAATCTTGTGTTTACAGTTGAATGTTCTTCGGAGCTCTGTTATCTCTTTACTAAAAATAGACGTAGTGCATGCTAATAGAATGTGATCTCCTTGGGAAACGACTTGAAAGAATGATTAATTAGCTGAGAGAAAGGTTAGGTGATAACAAATAAAATGAGTGTTTTTTGACTCAACATTGAAAAACACATTTGATATTTTGTTGTAAACCATGTTTCCACAGCTGTCAGGCCAATTGTTTTGCTAGTTTCTAATTGCAGATGTTAGCAGCTGGAAATTAGGAGCAAGTAGTAGTTTCTTTAGGGAATAGAATTAAATGTGTGAAAACATGGGATTACATCATGCTTCTTCAGTTGTTTTCAACACCACTATGAAGCTCAGAGTTCCAAAATCTCTAGTAATCGTCGTAAGGGTTGAAAACCTGAAATGTTAGAAAGCTTAAGCCTTTATAGGTATATAAAGGCATGTCACTTTTCAAAAGTAAATTAGATGACAAAGAAATCTCCATGGGCAGAGCAAAGAAGAAAAAAATAAAAATTTATTTGAATAATTAAATAAAAAGGGAATTTTATTGAATTATTCAGATAATTGCTTCAATTCTCCCACTTAGCCTTGCCTTCGCCGACCTGACAAAATGCCCTTTTCTCCTTCACTTAATCTTCAGAGCAACCTAAAAGATGCTGATAAACATTAATTTTGCATTATAAAATAGTCTCAGTAAGTGACAGCAAGTTTAAGATTAATGCGTTGGCCACCAGAGAATGGACTTCAGGAAGGAAAAAGGTGCTCTGAAACTTTATTTTTAAGTCTTATATAATGTCAGTCACTGTCCTGCAATGATATTTCACAATCAAAGAGATGGCTGAAGACCATCGCTTCTCCAGCAATTAGGAACAGAGTCTCTAAAGGGTGGTTTATACTGTGCAGTTCAGTCAGCTAGGCACCCACACTAAGTCTCCGGGGTTCTTCTTAAAGATTTACATCCAGATCTAGAGAATAGAGGCAATAAAGATAGGGAATTTAAAACACACCTGAACTTCTGCTTTGTGAAAGGCACTGTTAGTAGAATGAAAAGAAAAACTACGGACAGAGAGAAAACTTGCCAATCACCAGTCTGGCCATGTGTATCCAGAATTTTGTGAAGAGTACTCAGAATTCAACAAGAAAATAAATAACTTAATAACATGAGCAAAATATTTTAACAGATTGGCATTCACGCACTATGCACACACTGTACTATCCACCAAAGAACAAGGACAAGTGGCAAATAGAAGAAAGTGAAAAGATTTGTGATTTGCCACATCGCTAACTATGGTGGAAATGCAAATTAAAACCCGGATAAGTTACCGCTCGGCACCGGGGAGAATAGGTCAAACTTAAAGATGGCTGACAATACCAAATGTTGGCAAGAACATAAAGCTACTATAAATCTCATCAATTGCTGCTAGGCATGTGAAACACTACAGCTACTCTGGAAAACAGACAGGATTTTGTATTTCAGTTCATACACTGCTAGGTATTTACCTAGAAAAATAAAAAAAACTTGTTTATGCAAAATCCTGTATATGAATGTTTTTATAGGAGCTCTGTTCATAATCACCCAACCTAGCAATGACTGTATGCCTTTCACTGGGTGAATGGAGAAGCAAACTGTAGTTCATACTTAGACCACTCGGTGAAAAAGAGATGTGAGAATGTGATATGCACAACAACATGAACAAATCTTAAAAACTTTATGCTGAGTAAAAAAAGGTTGTTTTCAAAAGTTATGCATTCAGTGAATTCACTTATATACCATTTTGGAAACAGAAAGAACCATAGCAATGGGAATGGATCAGTGGTTACCAGGGGAAGGGTGGGAACCAGGATATGTTGGTTCTTGGTAACCTGACTGTGGTAGTGGCTATTTGAATCTATGTGTTAAAATTAAAATAACTTTATATCAAAAAGGTTTTATGCATATTAAATTTAATTTTTTTAATTAAATATTAGTTTCAAATGCTCAAATTGGAATGTAGTAATCCATCTCTTTCTAGCGTGACCTGTTCCCTCACATTTTGGGTGAAAATTATTCATTGGCATTTTCAAAATAGTAACAATTACCCATTCTATGCAGAGCTTGGTGGGAGGGGGACTTGACAAATAAATCAAGTCTCCCTGTGCTTTAAATATAAGTACATGATATAAGGTACCTTTTATCTCCAAGTCTGACCTAAGGACACTGTCCAACTCTTATTTGAAGGAAGTCAGGAAATGAATTCTAGGACATGGCCAGTTCTGGGATAAGAAATTTTGAGGCTTACCCTGCTAAAAGGAATAGGTAAATTTGAGAAGTGGGGCTTCTGCCTCCTCAGTTCTGTCACAAGAACTCCAGAGTAATTTAGATGTTAGAAATAGAACGTCACTGCCTATCAGGGTCTCTGTTACAGAGAGACAACAGTGACCTTGCCCCAACTCTAAACCTGTGGCTTCTCTATGGAATCCCTTGAAGTTAAGCCTCTTTTCTACACTCACATGCTCCTAATTTAAGATTGGGGTATCATTTTCCTTGCTTCCCTGTATATTATCCTAGGCCACACTACATAAATTCTGTAGCTGTTAGGCCATCCACTTTATCTGCCCTCTGTTCTCAACTTAAAGTTCTACTTTTCTGGATACTTTCAAAAAGAACAGGCATATATCCAAAATTGAGTATCAAATTAGATGAGAAACTGCTATAGAACTCTCTCTAGTTCCTTTAGCTCAGTCTCCAGACTGGGTGTGAAATCAGGATAAAAAGGCACAATTGTCCAGAACAATTACCCACAGCTTCCTCCAGATACCAGCCTAGAACGTGGAGAGGAGCTCATCTAGTTCGTCTGCAGAGCTTTTTCCAGGTTTAATAAGAATAGAGGAGAATAGCTCCCTATTTAGAAATGCAAGGGTATTTGGACTGATTTTTGTTCCAGAAAATTGGTGCTTAGTGCATAAATGAGCTTTTAATATCTATTACTTTTTGTATTTTAATATATCTGGTTGTAAGGGGTTGAGAAGGTTTGAAAGAATGTTTTAACACTCAGTAGGGGAAAGGTGAGTTACTGGACAACTGATAGACCATTTATAAATCACCCATCATCCGTTCTACAAAAGGGTTTATAAGGTCAAACAAAAAGGAAGAGATAAGCAATTGTAAACAAAGCTGTCTGGAGAGCCAGGTGGAACATTAAGTTAATGACTATGCTATTATGAGTGGAGAGGCTACCTCTGTCCTGAAGCAGGTGTGTCCTAAGCCCCTTAACTTAGTGTCTGTCTTTGGCTCTGGTCCTCTAAATGTGTCCATAGGGCCACATGGGATGCTATATGACTGGCTCTGGTCACTCATAAATTTGTTCTTCATATATTATATAAGGTGCTGGTTTTTTATTCTTAGCATAAAATCTTACCATATTTCATTTTTAAAGGAAACAATGATGTCTTTTGTCAAAAACAAAAACAATTTTCTGATTAAATTTATGAAGAACTTATTTAATTCAATGAGTGACAATTTAGGATAAGATGTTTCACACGTTTTTTTGCTACAATAGGAACATTTAAAGGAAAAAAATGTATCTATTTCCATGTATTTAAAAGCTTTCTCTTAAATTCTAAAATGAAAAAATGCTCACTGATTCAAGGAGTGAACGGGATTTCTTAATACAGTGGCCTATTTTCTAAAAAACTGCATCCAGATAGTTGCTTTGGACCCCCTTTTCACAGACACAGTATGACAATGCTGGCCTCTTTAAACATCAAAGCCATGCCTTTCTGACAATCTTGTCTACTATCTCTTCTTTCTATCAGTTTGAATCATTGGAACTCTATAATATGTTTCAATAACTAGTAATCAAAAATCATATAACTTACATTTTCAAAATAGTTTTGATAACTCTCACTGGTTATTCTTAGTGATGTAATGGGAGTTAGCATCCCAGTACTTCTTTCTCATCTTCCAACAAAATCATAAATTTCCTTATAAATATACTAATCTATAATTAATAAGGTAATACACTCAGCCTTCCTGTGGTCAAGGACTGTATTTTGCCCTTGTGTCCCTCAGATGTAACATAAAGCCAGAAACAAAGTCCAGGGGAGAACTTGCCGCACATTTGCTGAATAAATGGGTGATGACGATCATTATACCTCCCCACTGCCTCTGCAGGGAAAAACAGGACTTGTAATATATCTTATTGTGCCTGATGTCTGTCTTTAGTTGTGAAAATTTTCTCTTTCCCTGACTGCCTTTCACGCCTTCCCCAAAACTCTGTTCTCCAATGCTAAACTTTGCCTGTGGTTTTGATCTGGCTTCTTTCCTCTAGAGCACTCCAGTCCAACACGCTGCTTCTCAATTGACTTTAGAACCATTCACTGGCCTGTATAACTCCCCTTTCTTCACCTCCACCACACCAGAAATCAGCCAAACATTTGTGTTTAATCGTTTAATAAATCTTAGTTCATACTAAATGATGGAAGCCATGCTTTTCTTAAAATAAAATTTTTTTCTAAAAAGTAAAAAGGCTGGGCACAGTGGCTCATGCCTACAATAGTAGCACTCTGGGAGGCTGAGTGCCAGGTGCCTGTAGTCCTAGCTACTCAGGAGGCTAAGGCAAGAGGATCTCTTGAGCCCAAGAGTTTGAGGTTGTTGTGAACTATGATCACAGGGCAACAGAGGGAAACTGTCTCAAAAAAAAAAAAAAACTATTAAATTTGACACAGGATAGTGCAGTTGTCTAATAAAATAATTAAGAAATAGAAAACATCTTATTCAACTAAAAAATAATTTGTTAAGAATTTACTACATGCTAGGCTCTGTGCTAACCACTTAATAGTTTATTTAGTCATCATAACATCCTGAGATAAATGTAATTTGGATTCCCAGGTTCCAGGGGATGGCACTAAGGCTTGAAGAAGTTAAAATGGACCTACAAGAGAGAGAAAGAGCTGGCACTGGAACGCAGGTGATTTTGACTTCAGGATCAGAGCCCATAAGTGCCATACAATTATCCCCCAAATTCGCTTGCACAAATCAACATTTACACAAAGCTGATGACATCTTTCAACATTTGTTTGTACCGGAGTCAAGGTTACAGCTACATCCTGGTGTGTGCCATTGAGACTACTACTTTCTGGTTCCTACCAATGGAGATAATGGCTGATAGGAACATGCCCTCGGGGCTCCAGATGCAGTCTTTCCTTGATAGTCTATTGTGGATGTTTAAGAATATTGTAATCAAGAAAAGTGGGCAAAAGGTGAGGAAAAAATGAAAATGTAAAGCAAAGAAAAAGGAGATGCATTTCTAAGGCAACTAGCTTTATACACAGTACCCTATACTTAGAAGCATTGAGAAAAAAGAAATTGCCAGTTGTCATAAACCCAAACTGGCTGGGAAGCAGGGCAGTCTGTGCAGGGGAGAGGGCAGCAGGAGGTAGCAGCTTGTATTTGCAACATCTCATCTACCTTGGTTCACCTACTGGACTTCCTCCTACCTGTCCATTTAATACTAAATACCTAACGTGGATTTTAAAGTCTCATATCAGATTTGTCCTCGTGGAAAGCTATTGAGCTAGTTACCCTGCAGCCCAGGGGGCTCTTCTTCAGTAAAACTGATTGTACCGCATCATCACCCTTAGAGCAGCCATTCAGGGCTGCCTGCATAATTCCTGCAAAAGGTCACCAGTACTTCAACTATGAAGGCCTTTTCTTTCTTTTACCAAAAAAAAAGAAAAGAAAAGAAAAAAATGGTAAAACAGTCTTTTTAGTTTTTCAAGAACAAAAACCGACATGAAAGCCCAGACACATTTTCCGCCTTCTTTTCCACATGCTCATAACAACTGCATTCAATTGCAAAACCTTGGAAGGCAAGTCACCTCATTATATTATGATCTAAGCTGAAATCCATTTTACCTTCTATTCCTGTATCTAGATATTGATTCTACTCTTCAGATACTCCACCTGTAAGTGTGGAAATTTCTAGTGTTTCATGACATAAAGAAGAATTTGGGCACTATTTTTGGCTGATTTTGTAATGAGAAGCCAAACCACCCTGCCGTGGAGCAATAAACAAGCTCCCTGCCAGGTGCCCATGGGGAACCACAGTGAGAAATAGCTGATCTCCTGTGTGACATCAGTTCAAAGCCTGTGTCCTACAGTCGACCTTGAGACTGGAGTAAGACTGTGATGGATTCATACACAGTAGAATATAATAGGATTGTGAGTTGTATCAAAGCAGTACATTAACAGATTATCAATTTTTCCTTCATAAATATCCTACCTTCTCACAACCAAGTTATTTGTAAGTATTTATCTTTTACAATCTTTCTCTCCTCTTTTCTGTGAGCAGACTTTCAATGAACAGTCCATTCAGAGGCTGGGAAAGGGTGCCTTTGATAGAAAGAAAGAGCTGAAGGAAATTTCAGTGAAACCTGCCCTTTATTATAAGTAAAAATTAGATTATTTAAATAGTTTATGCATGAAATACAATTTGATAAACACCGTATCATGTGATTTCCTTATAAATAGTCAACTCTTTCTCTTTATTTCCCCTGAATCATTGAAGGAGAAATTTTATATTGGTTTTGGCATTAAAAATAGCTTCTTTCAAGAAAAGACAAAGAATTAGAAGCTCTAGACTTGGTATGTGGTTAAGGACATGGAAGGACAAGGGCCTTATGTATGCCTCTCCCAATCCACAATAAACGAGAGCATGAAAATACATTTCAATACTTGAGCATCTTATCCATTATGGTGAGTTGAAACTGTTGCTCTAATTCAGGAATGTAGTTCAACAGAGTCATACATAACCTCTCCATCTTAGAGGGGGAGTAATAGATCACAAAATTGTGGGCTAAACTGGGTATTTGGTAGTTTAGAGTTGAGTAAAGGAGGTGGTCAAGAAGGTTTTTAAAAATCACAGTAGTGAACCAGTTCTAGAAATTCAGCTTTGTGCCTAAATATGGTATGTGTTTACCAGATGGATTCTTAAAGCTAACTGGCCTTGTGATAGAGATTTTAATCAAGATATTAAGGGCGGTGCCTGTGGCTCAAGGAGTAGAGCACCAGCCCCATATACCAGAGGTGGTGGGTTCAAACCCAGCCCTGGCCAAAAATGGCAAAAAAAAAAAAAAAGATATTAAAAATTGAAGCATACATTAAAGGGATGTGCAAAAAATCTAGTTCAGATCCCCACAACTCTTTTGGGTCACTTAACTGGTCTGTTTGTTCTACTATACCACCCACCCCCTTAAGACTCTTGTTTAGGGAAAAAAAATGGAAATTTGTGTGAAGTTTTCCCATTTCAACCTTCATGTACTCCTCCGTATTATTCACTGTTGAAGAGGTAAATCCTTCTACCCCTTAATTATCACTTAAAAAGAGTTAGGCTTTGTGCTAGTCAAGACAGAAGAAGGGACAGACTATGGTGGCACCCTTTGAAGGGCGGAGGGAAGAGGAACTATGCAGGGTGAAATAGCTGGCAATTATCCCAGACACATAGACAAGAGTCTTAAACACTGGACCCCTAAAGAGCCCAAAGAATTAGAATAGGGAATAAAAGATCCTCCGGGTAAATTTAAAGAAACTTCATTGAGGAAGTTACTAGCATTCAACTTGAAAGTAATCAGAAGATTGGGTGAAGAGGCAAGATATAGTACCGTGTGGGAGAAGTGAATGTTGCCATCCAAGAAACAGAAGCTGAATCAAGCAGGGTGTGCTTTCTATAAAGAATGAAACACACTTGTTTTTTCTAGCCTATACCTATGACAGCAAATACTCATAAACATCAATAAAACAGAGAAGGCTGAAATATCATGGGTTCAGCAGGATGGTAAGGGGAATGAATATAGAACGAGCATTCAGAAAGTACTAGAATAATAAATGAGTGCAGGACTGGTGTTTGTGAGAGGATGCAATTGATGTCACACCTAAATGTGATGCTTCATAATCAGCTGTTCCCCAACAGAGGCTAGAAATGGCCTCAACTTACTTCTTCCCCTTAGCTTAAGAACCCTGCCATCCTGCTTCCTCAGCAGGCCACACTGAACAATGAAAATGGAAATCAATTTCAACATTTGGGGAGAAGCAAGGATGTCAGTCCTTGGGTTTCTAAAACGCAGTGAGAGAGGTCTATGACCAGCCTCATCTCCCACCACTGGCCCCAAGGTGAAGGCAAAGGCGACTGTGGTTATGTCAACTTGCCCTTTCTTTCTTCCACTGCATATGTATTTTCAAAGGTGAATCTAATTTCTGTGAAAAATGCAGCTTATATACATTGAGAAGGGTTGTTTATGAAAAGTACAGAATTTGAAATAGAACCTTAGCCTAAAGCCTTGTAAGGGGTCCAGGCACATGAAGGTGCAGTGCAACTTAAGAGTCAGCTGATGTCCATACAGTACCTCTCGTGTCTATTCCGTTTGTTTTGACTTGGACGCCTTTTAGGGTAGCTGACTCCTCGTCTGTCTTCATATGAATACCAAAATGTTACAATCTTCATTCCGTTTGCTCTAACACTTGATTTCACTCTAGGACGGGCTCATTTTTTATCCTTAATACCATTATTTACTTGTTTTGCAACTGTTCATGTGCATTTCTTGTGATCTCTGCCATACTGAGGGTTCCTTACAGGCAGAGTCCCAGCCTTTGTATCCACAGAGCGGGGCTCTCAGTAACAAGTTAACTGCATGATTGGATAAACTGTGCTTTTTGTTACACAAATTGCTCATGCTTAAAATAACAAAGTCTCGTTATATTTATATAAACTTACAAACTTTTTTACCTGACTATTGATGTTGTTCAAAGAGCAGAACCTGAACAGTAGCTTAGTTTTCTGACATTTTTTTCTTATTCCAAGAAGAAGTGAGTTGATTTTGAGGGTGGAAAGTTACAAAAACTGAGCCCTATACACTGTCAAACATGCTGCAGCCATTTCCAAGCAGTGCCCCAGAAGTACTTAGTCTTATTATTTTTGAATGGAAAATCTGGATTGGGGTTTGAAAGCAGAACAATTAAAAGTTCGATGGCAAAACATAACCAGTAAAATCTTTGATTAAAAAAATGTACTGTGGAAATAACAATGGGACATTAAATACACCATTCCATGAATGTACCATAAGGAGGTTCATGAAAAAGAGAAATCATTTTCTACTATTTGTTGGGTTGTGCCTCAGATTTCCACAGAGGGAAAATAAAAAGAAATTAGAACAAGCCTGAAGTTTCACTTCCTAAGATTATTTTTTTTGTAGCAAAGCCGACAGGAGCAATTAAACTGAAACATAGAAAACACACCAAGCTGTTTATTTTCGATAAAGTCACAAAGAAAAAAATATAAACATAGACTACATTAAAGCAAGAAGATATAAAACAATATTAAAAAATATATATCCACCCCAAAAATGGTATGAAAAATACATTTTTATCCCAAAAGGTGTTTCCTGTTTCTGAGATTTGTTTCTCTTTAATTTGGTCAGATTATAAGCATCACTTAAGATTTATTATTTTTAATATCTAAATATGATTAGAGAAATAGATATTATGATGACAAAATAAAATAAATAATACAGATGAATAAATTATAATATAAAAGGCTTAAGGACTAAAGTATTATAGTTAATGAATTTACATAACATTGATAAAAATAACAGACAATATACCATGGTTTTCTCTATGGTTTGGTCTCAATCAGAGTTTCATGTTAAAGGTCAATTCTGCCTTTTCTTCGAATTCATCAGCAAATATTTGCCTGTGGACAAGTTGTAGGACGAGTGTGTGATGTTGTCTCGTTACTTTGTTTATTCTGTTGTGTACAATTCTCATATGACAAAGGGAGAAGCAAGTTCAAAGGGGATGAAGAGTGTTTAATGGGCTGATGATGATTATTCTATACAAAATTAAAGAGCAGCCCTTTTCTGGATTAAAGGAGATGGACTTATTGGGAGATGGACGTCCTGGAATGACGTGAACTCACTTGCATTAACTAATATTATCTTCAAAATATAAATTTCTAAAAATTAAGTGTTTTCAACTACCCCTTCCCACTATGCTTCCATTTCACTATCAGCAAAATAAGATAGGAAGAAAGGAATAGGGAATACAAGCTGATCTTTTCTCTCTCATAAAACATATTCTTCGTCTATGCTTTTTAGTTGTTGTTTTGGCAGAAAGATCACTATTTTGAATTACAAAAAAATTGAACAGTGAAAGAGAAATAATTGTCAGCATTATTCTGCTATCATTAAATAAGAGAATTTGGCAATTGTGTAATGGAATTATCAGTTTCCTGCAATATAATCACCATAGTTGGATGAAGAGCACAATTTTGAAAATTATCATGTAATTATATCAAATTTAACAAGTGTTTTCCATATTTATACTTTGAAAATTTATCTAAAATATGTTCTCACTCTACTATGTACATACAAAGATCCGCCATTCTGTTTGATTTTTTATTTCTCATAAAAATGAAACTGAATGGTATCAGTGACTATGTTAACTGTAAGTTTTAGCACCTCTGCTTATCACTATAATCAAATTACATCAAGAGCAATGGAATATTTCATGGATATGCTTATTTTTTTGACCTTTACTAAGTATCAAAGAAGTGGGATAATTTAATCTTTATTTCCAGGCTAAATTTACTTTCAATTTTTTATGGAGAAAAAAATGAAATAAAAAGTACAAAATGACAAATTGTTAAATTGAAACACAGTTCACTACATTCAGTTAAATATATTCTTTAAAGGCAAAAGGATTAAAAGAAGAGAAAGAGAATGAAAAATGAAGGTAGCCAAAAGGAAAAGGGGACGAGGAGCAGGAAGAAGAAGGAAAAGGAGGAGGAGAGAGAAAGACAAAGTTCTTCTCAGGCCGTTTTCAAACGAGTTTGCCTTTAGTCAACAAAGAATTCTGTATTTTTCTTTCAACATTTTAAAATCAATTTTAATATTCAATCTTTATCAAAATTGGCTCACAGAAATTTTAAAAGGTCAGTAAAACTTATAAAGAAAAAGAAAATTGCCATTAAAAAAGATGGAGACTTTACCTCCTTTGTATTAGCCTGGATGGAAGTAGAACACATTATTCTTAGTAAAGCATCACAAGAATAGAGAAGCAAGAATCCTACGTACTCAGTTCTCATGTGAGGAGAGTTGATGACCTAGTACATGGTAGGGGGTGGGGAAGGGAAGATCAGAGAGAGGGAGGGAGGTGGAGGAAGGGGATAGTAAAGAAAGGGAAGGAGGGACGGGGTGGGGAAAGGGGATAGAGGAGGGGGAAGGGGATAGTAGAGAAGGGGAAAGAGGGAGGGAGGTGGGAAGGGGAGAGCAGAGAAAGGGAAGGAGGGAGGTGTGTGAAGGGGAGAGCAGAGAGAGGGAGGGAGGTGGTGGAAGGGTATAGCAGAGGGGGGAAGGGGAT
>CAUYQV010101069.1:0-49858 GCA_963574575.1 Galagoides demidoff
AGGAGGGAAGGAGGATGACATTTTCAAGGTTCTGTAGGAAAAACAAATCTGCTAGTCAACAATAATGTATCCAGTTAAACTATCCTTCAAATATGAAAGAGAGATTTAAGTCTTTCTTAGACAAACAAAAATCTGAGCAGACTCAGACAAACACCACCAGCAGACTCTTACAAGAAATGCCAAAAGGAGTTCTTCAATCTGAAAGGATATTAATGAATAAAAAGAAATCTTCTGAAAATATAAAACTCACTGGTTAACAGTAAGGAGACAAATACAGAATACTCTCTTGTTATAACTGTGGTGTATAAAGCACTTATATATTGAGTAGGAAGACCAAAAGACAAACCTATCAAAAATAACTTTTTGGGCCAGGTGCAGTAACTTTTGGCTCACGCCTGTAATTCTAGCACTCTGAGAGGCTGACTCGAGTACGCTGCCCTGAGCTCACAGGTTCGAGACCAACCTGAACAACAGTAAGACCTTGCCTCTAAAAACTGCTGGGTGTTGTGGCGAGTGCCTGCAGTCCCATCTACCTGGGAGGCTGAGGCAAGAGAATTGCCTCAGTTCAAGAGTTTGAGGTTGCTGTGAGCTATGACAGCACAGCATTCTACCAAGGGAAACAAAGTGAAACTGTCTCAAAAAAATAAAAAATAAAGGGCGGTGCCTGTGGTTCAGTGGGTAGAATGCCAGCCCCATAGATCAAGGGTGGCAGGTTGGAACCCAGCCCTGGCTAAAATGCAACAAAAGAATAGCCAGGTGTTCTGTTGGGCACCTATAGTCCCAGCAACCCAGGAGGCTGAGGTAAGAGAATTACTTAAAGCCAGAAGTTGGAGGTTGCTGTGAGCTGTGATGTTACAGCACTCTACCAAGGGCAATAAAATGAGACTCTGTCTCTAAAAAAAATTTAAAAAATAAAATAAAATTGCAAAAATAATAACGTTTTGAGAGACAGTATACAAAAAGGTAAAAAGTGGGAGGATGAAGTAAAAAAGTAGAAAGAAATTCAGTTAAGATTTCTCTTTGCGGCTCAGCACCTGTGGCTCAATCGGCTAAGGCACCAGCCATGTACACCTAAGGTGGCGGGTTCAAATCCCCAGCCTGGGCCCGCCAAACAACAATGATGGCTACAACCAAAAGATGGCTGCTGTGATGCCATGGCACTCTACCCAGGGGGATAGCTTGAGGCTCTGTCTCAAAAAAAAAAAAAAAAAAAAAAAAAACCTCCCTGTTTCCCTCTTATAAGGATGCTGGTGATTACATTTAGGGCCCACCCAGGATAGTCTCCCCACACTAAGATCCTTTAACTTAATTGCACCTGCAAAGACCCTGCTTCATTTAAGGTAACATTTATAGGTTTCAAGTATTAGGATCTAATATATACAGGGGCACCATTCAGCCTACTATAGGGGTAGATCTGGGTTTTCCTTCTCTTTTGTCCCAACAGGGAAAAGTGGTCTTTGGAAAGCAGTAAGAAGACAGAGATTTTGTTTGCATGGTAACACAATGAAACTGGTTTGGGTGGTAGCTAATACCTAAAAAGAAGACTTAGTTTGTCTTGTGATGTCTCATTCTGCAGGATATGAAGGACATGAGATTCTCCTAATCCCATGTAGCTTCTCAAGGATCTGATGCTACCTCTTCCAGGATGAGTGTAGCGTACCAGGGGACAGAAGGTTAAAGAAACCAAGAAAATGGTCAGGGAGAAGAGAGAGAGATACCAGAGAGAGACAGAGAGAGAGTGAATACCAATGGCAAAATGTTCCCTGGTACTGATCTGTATTCACATACCCTTCCAGATGCTCTAGGCATTACATTTATTCGTCTGAGGTGATGGTGATTTGCTCCTGTGAGAGACTGTAATTATAGACTATAGGAGGTGAGATACAGAGAGTCAGATATTGTTAATGTCCGCTCCGTCCAGTCAGTAAAGAGGATAGATCACTGCATGCTAATATTTTCTATACGTGTACCAGGGAGACCAAATAGGAGCTAGGGCTGTGTAGGATGAATGTATTCAGATGAGTTGTGAGAAGAGTGTTCAGACAAGGGCAGTAGCATGAAAAGAAAGTCAGAGGCACTTTTTCCTGGGAGTCCTGGTGACTTAAAAAATATATTCCTAGCACATAGGGTATAGATAGTACTAATAATATGGGGGGGGTGTTAATAGACTCGTTCAGCTTGATTATCCAACTCTAAAAACTATTAGATATATTACATAAGGAATTGATAAAACTCCATTTAGCATTCCAATTTTGTAGGTCAGCCCCAAGTGTGAGTTATGTTTTGCCTCACTGTCACTACCATGTTTAATGTCTTTTTAGCCCAAGTGTTATTACCCTATTAATAACCAAGCATTTTTTATTTTGTAAATGAATGAAGCACATATGGAATTCTAAAGAATTCAGCACATTTATTTCCTTTGAGAAACCTCCTTACCTTGTGCCAACAAATACCATTACAATGCACCCAGCCAATTTCATTTCAGAACTGCAAGTTGGTACATTCCTCAAGTATTGATCACTTGCTTTGTCATCTTATTAGTTAATTATTCTTCTGGTTAGAGGCTTGGTAGCATTTTCCTCTGGATCTTCAGTATAGAACATAGTCTAGAATGGGCCATTAATAAATATTAATTGATATCTGATACGTGGATTGGGCCAAAGCATCAAAATCTTTAATGTCAAGATATGGTTCTAAATGTAATAATAATTATACCTTAACCTTAGCCTCAAAGTCATTAGAGATTAACTTTTTTTTTGAGACAGAGTCTTGCTCTGTTGCCCAAGGCTGGAGTGCAGTGACATGATGATAGCTCACCAAGGCCTCAAACTTCTAGTCTCAAGGGATCCTCCTGCATTGGCCTCCCAAAGTTCTGGTATTACAGGCTTGAGTCACCACCCCCAGCTTAAAAAATATAACTTTTTAAAGCCCAGCATGGTAGTACATGATTATATTTAGGGCCTACCCGGGATAGTCTTCCCACATTAAGATCCTTTAACTTAATTACACCTACAAAGACCCTGCTTCATTTAAGATGACATTTACAGGTTTCAAGTATTGGGATCTAATAGCTACAGGGGCACCCTTCAGCCTACTACAGGGGCAAATATGCTACTCTGGAGGCTGAAAGGGAGGACTCCTTTAACCCAGATGTTAAAGTCCAGTCTGGGCAATATAGCAAGAGCCTGTCTCAAAAACAACTATCATTTTAGAATACCCATCTTATGTTTATTAATCTTTTCTTTTTTTAGCCATGATTCATCTTGTTCATAACATTGGCAAAAAAAAAAAAAAAAGAATGCTAGGGATTCTAGGGATAATTTCTAAAGGAATTTTAGGGATAATGTAGCCTAAAGTTCTCATTTTATACCCAGGGAAACTGAGGACCAAAGACATAAAGTAACCTGCCCACAGTCACCCAGAGGAGATCTGAGCCGGAGTAAGGGCCATGTCAGCTGAGCAGCTGCCCAAGACTCCCATTTGTAACAGGTGCCCAAACATCTCTTGGTACCAAAATACTGTCAGAGATTTAACAAGATGAACAAAATTGTATGTATCAGAATTCCTCTGTGGCAAAGTCCTCCAGTAGTTGTGAGGGATACTTTGGTTAGTAATATAAGGTGAACAATAATGAATGTTTAGTCAACAGTTTCCTAAGGAGGCTGGGCTGAATAAACAAAGGGCTTTTGTTTTGTGGAAGGGAATTTACAAGTTTAAGCCCAGGCCAAACTGCCCTGAAAAATAACGGTAAGGATTGGTCTTTCTATCTCAGTCCTTGTTCCTGCCCTCCCCCTTCACATACTCAACTGGCCTCTGACCCATAGTTGAACAATAGTTAAAGAAAGCTGATTTGATGAAATTAAATGTGATGTTTGTGTCTCTTAACTACACATTTTATATCTCATAGCCCAAACTCTGAGAAGCTGGGGCTGGGGTTTGCAAACTACACTTCACCTTTACCAGCTTGGCCCCCAGGTAAGCTCCCCCCATAAGGGACACTGGAGAAAGACTGGGACACTGGAGGAGGGAGGGAGATGGGACCTGTTCCTTTCAGTTCCTGTCAGTGCCCACCTTTCCCCACCCCAGCAAAGGCTACTGACAGCAGCCATTGATGCCAGTTTACAGATTTGAGGGGGGGTCTCTGAGAACAAGCTCACATGCCAGGCTTGTAGGTTTTACTAGCCTATCCTCTTCCCTTTATTCTCCTACCCATGGGGGATTTAGCTGCTTAATATAATTATTTTCTCTACTATCCTCTCATTCCCCCTTTTTAGTTCTCTAATACTTATTTAACTAAATCCCTGTATTAAATTCTCTCAGTTAATATATCTAGTGTGAATTCTGTTTCCTGAAGGGACCCAACTGCTGCAAGGTGTCAAGGCATTAATGTCCTCAGGGTTCCTTCAAGTCGTTCCAACCCCAACTGGGGCTCAGGTTAGTACCATTTGAGTAAGTACTATATGCTCAGCACTTAAATGTGTTGTCCAATTTAATTAACAACAACTCTGGGGGCTGGGTATAACCCCATCTAAATAGATGAGAAACTAAGATTCAGAGAGGTTTAAATAACTCATTTGTGGTTACCCAGCTTGAAAGTGATAGAGCATGGATTCAACCTTAGGTTTTTCTGACTGCTAAACCTATGCTTTTCCTCAATCCTTTTTATTCATTTATTTTTTTGTTGTTAAGCAGGCCTGGGCGGCATTTGAACCCACCATCCCCCATGCATGGGGCAGGGCAGCACTCTAACCGCTGGGCTATGGCCATCTCAAGTTGTCACTCTGTAGGGTGCTATGGTGTCACAGCCCACAGCAACCTCAAACTCTTGGGCTTAAGTGATTCTCTTGCCTCAGCCTCCCAAGTAGCTGGGACTACAGGCACCTGCCACCATGCCTGGCTATTTTTTGCAATTGTCATTGTTGTTCAGCTGGCCCTGGCCAGGTTTGAATCTGCCAGCCTCAATGTATGGGGCTGGTGCTGTAACCACTGTGTTAAGAGCACCAAGCCACATTTTCAATTTTTAAACATAGTTTTCTTTTAAAATTATTAGAGTAAAAAAAAATTAGAAGAGTAATACATAGTCTAGAGTAAGTCAAACAATGGAATCATTAATCATTATAAAACTCATGTTAATAATTTCCCCCTTCTTCCCTCTAATACTTTCACCACTCCTTCACCATCATTCCCCACCTGACCTCCAATTATCAATAGCAACAGTACATTGTGTAATTTGCCACAGTTTTCTTTTTGTTAATACAAAAATGTAAGCATACAAAGGATTTTTCTTTTCAAAACAAAAACAGGGACATGCAATATGTATTATTATATAACTTGTTTTTTCACTGAATAGTATTTCATAGTCTTCTATATGGTTGGTACATATAGATTTAACTTTTTTTTAAATAGCTAGATCATATTTTATAATATATTATATATGCACAAAAATATATTTAATCACTTCTCTGCTGCTAGATGCAGGTTATTTTCAATTTTTTAAAAACTAATCCCAGGGGGAGAACAGAGAGAGGAAGGAGGGAGGAGTGGGGAAGGGATTAGCAGAGAGAGGGAAGGAGGGAGGGAGGTGGGGTATTGGTGTGTGTCACACCTTTTGAGGGCAAGACACAATCGTAAGAAGGACTTTATCTAACAAATGCAATCAGTGAAACCTGGTTTCTTGTACCCTCAATGAATCCCGAACAATAAATTAAAAAAAAAACAAAACTAATCCCGTGATAAAGTATGTTTCCAATTTGTTGCCAATATAAGCAATGTTTCTGTAACCATCCTTGTACATATGTTTTTAGATTTTTTTTTTGCTGGGGCTGGGTTTGAACCCACCACCTCCAGCATGTGGGGCCAGCACCCTACCCTTTTGAGCCACAGGCACTGCCCTATTTTTAGATTTTTAGGTACATATAGCTATAACTTGTTTTTTTAAATAGCTAAATCATATTTTATAATATATTATAAATGCACAAAAATATATTTAATCGCTTCTCTGCTGCTAGATGCAGGTTATTTTCAATTTTTTAAAAACTAATCCTGTGACAAATTATATTTCCAATTTGTGCCAATATAAGCAATGTTTCTGTAACCATCCTTGTACATATATATATTTTTTTATTCGAGACAAGATCTTGCTTTGTTTCCTGAGTTAAAGTGCAGTGGTGTTATATCATAGTTCACTATAACTTCAATTCCTCCTGCCTCAGTCTCCCAAGTAGCAAGGACTACAGGTGTGTGTCACTATGCCTGGCTAATTTTTCTATTTTTAGTAGAAACACTGTCTCTACTTTTTTTCCACAACAATCCACTTCTTTGTCAAAACTGGCATTAAAAAATACACAGGTTTACACAATTTTTGGGGTCTTCATTTCCTGTGACAAATTAAACTTATATCAACTGTAGGCCAGATGCAATGGCTCATGCTTGTAATCCCAGCATTTGGGAGGCTGAGGCCAGAGGATCACTTGAGGCCAGGAGTTTAAGATCAGCCTGGACAACATAGCAATATATTGTTTTTAAAAAAAGAAAGAAAGAAAAATTATCTGGGCATGATGGCAAGTACCTGTAGTCACCTATACTTTGATAGCTGAGGCAGGAGGATCACTTGAGTTCAGGACTTTGAGGTTTCAATGAGCTATAATAATGCCACTGCACTGCAGCCCAATAGAGCAATAGAGCAAGACCTTGTTTCAAAAATAGGCAATAGAGCAAAGACTCTGTTTCAAAAAGAAATAAACAAGTTAAATAAATTTGTATATTTTTCTCTTGTTAATCTTAGGGACCTCGGCCATGAACCTAAGATGGAGAGGAAAGGTACTTTTTTTTTTTAGGGAGTCTAGCTTGGTTGCCCAAGCTAGAGTACCATGGCATGAGTCTTCCTCATAGCAACCTCAAACTCCTGGGTTCAAGTAATCCTCAACCTTCGGAGTAGCTGGGACTACAGGTGGCCACCATGACACCTGGCTAATTTTTTCTATTTTTAGTAAAGATGAGGTCTCACTCTTGCTCAGGCTGGTCTCCAACTCCTGAGCTCCGGGGATCCTTCTACTTTGGCCTTCCAGAGTGCTAGGATTATAGACGTGAGCCACCATGCCCAACAAAAAACTATTTTTTTTCCTTTATAGTAATAAAAGTTGAATGTTCTCAATCTTTTAATTTTTTTCAGACATATTGTAGAAAAACTGTATCATATTTTTTAAAAATTTGCACTTCCCTGACAATTAGTGAGTCTGAGCAGCTTTTCATATGTTTATTGCCATTTGCATTTCCCCTTCTATGAGTTTCCTCTTGTAATTTTCCCATTTTCTCTGTAGGTGGTTCATTCTATGTATTCCACATTGCAATTTAAGGGTCAGTGAAAGAATCAGAACTGTCGCCCAATTCCCAGTCCAAGAATTTCTCTATTCTGGCTACTTCCTGAACAATTACATGTTTTGGTTGTTTTGCCATCTATTTATGCCTCACCTGCTATAATGTAAATATAACTAGTTTGTTAAACATCCTGGACTCATACTGTCAGACAGAAAACCTTATTTTTTTTCTTCCACTTTCTCTAAAATTCAATTTACTGAATAGATCTTTTCCTGCCACTAGATGAAATCTTGGGCAGATTCCATAAGGATAATTTTTTTGGTGCTTGGGTAACTAAAATTCTCTAATCCCTTTTAAGTATTAAAAAAAAAAATGGATTCCAGTCTGTGTGATCACCTACCTCTAATCTAGTCCAGTCAACTCTCCAAGCTCATGAAAGTTAACTTGTTCTCTCCTCAAACTCAAAGGAAGCCTGAAATGATAGACCAGGTATATAAGACTTCTTTCTTCCTCACCTTCTCCCCTACTCCATAGCAGGCATTTCTGACACCTTCCAGGCAGGACATCCAGGTTTTGTGGGATCTGAAGCTTATACAATTCGGGCAGCTCCCTTTATACTATGCAGAATTCTAAAATAACTCTCTACAATGACCTTTTTGCTTTTGTGTATTTGCCCCTTTGAGTACAGGTGGAAACTATGAATATGATGAGACATCACTCTCATGATTCTGTTAAATGGCAAAAGAGAGATGATCTTAGGTGGGCTTGGCCTAATCGGGTGAGCCCTTTGAAAGCAGAGTTTTCTCCAGTTGGTTGCAGAAGAGATGCACTCTAGCTGGACTGGAAGAAAGCAAACATACATGTTGTGAACTGCACGAGGGGGTGTGTTAGTCTGCTTGGGCTCCATAACGAGTAGCTTAAACCACAGAAGTTATTTTCTCACAGATTTGTAGGCTGAAATCCAAGATCAGGATGCCTATGTGGCCAGCTTCTGGTAGGGCTGCCTTCCTGCTGTGTCCTCACATGGACTTTCCTCGGTGGGTGTCTGCAGAGAAGAAAAGAGAGAAAGAGAGTGAGCTCTGGTGTCTTTCCTTATAAGGAGAGGGTCCTATTGGGTTAGGGTCTCACCTTTGTGGCCTCATTTAACCTTAATTACTTCACAAATGCCCCATCTCCAAAAACAGCTTGAGGGGTAAGACTTCAATATGTGAGTTTAGGGAGGACACAAACATTCAGTCCATGACAAAGGGCAAGGGCAAAGTCCTGAGAATGGCCTGTAGAAACTGACAGTGGTTCCTAGCTGATAACAGCATGAAAACCAGGACCCCAGTTGTACAACTGTAAGGAGCTGGATTCTGCCAATAGCCAGCGAGCTTAAAAGAGAACCTGAACCTATACATGACCAACAAATTGAATTCAGCCTGCTAAGACCCTGAGAACTGAGTCATGCCCTGCCTACCCTTCTGGTGTATAGAAACTGAAATAATAAAATTGTGATAAGTCACTAAGTTTGTGGTAATTAGTTATACATCAAGAGAAAACTAATACTGCCTTTAAAAAAAGAAAACAAAATCATAGGTACAAAATTTGTGGGCCTAAACAGGGGCCTATGAAATGAGGGGCCCTGAAAGGTAAGCTTCACTAGTTTCAAGTCTATCTCTGCCTCTAAAAAGACTAGGAACAAAGAGTATTTAATGTAATACGGTATTCTGTTTTGGGTAGGGCAGATGTCCAAAACCAATTCTATCTCATTGGAAAGCTTTAGGGGTCCCTTTGGGGATCCTCCCCAGAGCCTCCAATTCCACTTCCTCCGGGTTAGCTCCTGAACTTCTAGCAGTCCGTCCGGCCTAGTGCCCTTCATGTGACTTTTGAGGACAGGTCACTTTTAAGAAGATCCCAGGCCAGCTCCCTTCTTCCAGGTTCACATCTGTCCCTAAGAAATGTCCATTGTTGCCCCATGGTCAGTGAGAGAACAGTTTTCTCTCAGCATAACCATCTCTCTTCTTGTCCTACAAATTCCATTCAGTCTCTCACCTTTAAATTCTCCAAGCATATGGCAAATTCCATATCTTATCCCCCAACTTCAGGGTCATATGTCATGTTCTCTGAATGGTTCTGTAAAGTCCTCTGTTTCCTTGGGCTTGAGGAAGGAGGAGAATGCTGCTCCCCTCCCCTAAGCACTGCTTGTCACCCATAGGAAGAACACACGTGTGAGATTCAGGAACCCTGAGCTCTAGTTCGGGTTCTGATGTTAATTCACTGTGTGTCCTTGGGAAACTTTCTTTTGCATTCTGGGTCTTGCTTCCCTGACTCAGTTAAAGTAAGATGCTAGACTAAATCTACTCATTTAGACAGTAAATATTTATTGAGCACTCGTTATGTGCCAGAAACTGTCTGGGTACTGGGAATCCTCAGAGAACAAACTAGATGACTCTTGAGGCCATTCCAACCCTCACATTTTCTGCTGCTTCTCCCTCCACCAGCCTTCCACTCATCCCTCAGCAAGGGGTGGTCCAGTTCTGGACTTAACATGACCACTTTCTCACCTCAGCAGTGCCTAGCCTTCCTTCATACGGACCTAAGCTTCCTTTGAAGGCAGCATACTGTCTCCGTTACTGCCCATCAACCTGGTCTGTCTGGCCTGGAAGTACTGTTAGCCAACGACAACGGAAAGGTTTATTTGTAGAGGCCAGGAAGTCCCCATGACCCCTTTCCATCCACCTCTGGGACAGGAAGCCCCAGGAGGAAAAAACAAAAGATGAAACACTGGCTGACTTCCCAGCTTCCAAGTGTTCAGCCATACTCTGATCTGGAGGATCCCTTCTGCCCAGTGGACAGTGACCTCTTCAGCAGCTCCTTCCTTGTCTTTGGGCCCCCAGGCCCTCAGTTCCTTTCCTGGAGATCCAGAAGGACTTAGGTGACGTAAAAGAGGTAACAGAAAAGAATATTGAGTCTCTGGGAAAGGATGCAGGTTGTCTTATCCTAAGCTAAGCCCCCGTGTCTGGGAGGGAGGGAGGCTGAATCCACAGAGTGAGAAAAATATTCTCAGTGGTTAAGGAAGCAAGTGACTCACCTGCTCTGACCTTCATATATCCAATCCTGAGGCCAGACTGATTTCAGGGAGAGGATGGAGTGGAAGAGATTTCAAAGCCTCAGTTTTTGTTCTTGAGTTATTTAGGGAGCTCTTACTTATGACACCCCCTCCCATCCATCCGTCTTCTCCCAATAGCTTGATTTGTTTAACCTGTGTGAAGGAAACAAACAGTCATCAAAACACATATAGCACACTGAGTAGAAAATAAAAGGACAAGGAGGTTCCTCAGCTATTCCAGAAGCTTCCCACTGGCTCTCTGCCTGAGGACTGACTCTCTCCATTCCATGGAGATTGACTCTCTCCAATGCATCCAATGTAGCTGGAATGCATTTTCAACATTAAACCTTTTTAATTGAACTACAACGTTCATAGAAAATTATACAAATCATAAGTGCATAGCTGAATGAATTTTGAGAAAGTACATATCCATGAAACCAACAACCAGGTAAAGAAATAGAACATGACCAGCGCCTCAGAAGCTCCCTTATACCTCCTTCTAGCCACTTCACCCTCAGAGTAACTGTTGTCTTGACTTGTAACATCCTAAAATACGTTTGCTTGTTTTTAAACTTGACGGAAGTGGGATCATACAATATGTGTTCTTTTGTGTATGACTTATTTCACTCACATTAAGTTTGTGAGATTCACCTGAGTTGTTGGAAGTAGCATTCTCATTGCTGTATAATCTTGCAATGATGAGACATGTCGCAATGTTTTCATCCTATAAACTATTGATGGACATTTTGGGTTGTTCCTACTTTGAGGCTGACTGGTGTTGCTCTAGACATTCTTGTACATGGTTTTTGGTGAAAATAAGAGAGAAATTGCTGGATTATCAGGCATGTGTGTGTGCTTAGCTTTAGTAAATATTGCCAAACTAAAGTGATACTCATGTACACTCCCACCAGCAAGGTATCATAGTTCCAGTTGCTCCAAATCCTTGTTAACACTCGAAATTGTTTGTGTTTTTCATTTTGAACCATTCTAGTGGATAAGTAGTGATGTCTTAGAACCAGATCACTTCTCTGGATCCCCATAATCTACACAGTTAAGTCCAAATTCCTTATCCTGGTGTTGTAGCAATTATTGTTTGTGCTGCTCCTCCTTCTTGAGACAGACCTACATCTCTTCTTTGCCGTGAGCATGCTTGTTTTCCTTTTGTGTCACCCCCTTCCCTTGGTTACCCACAGATCCTGTGCTTTCTTCAATCATCGTCCAGCCCCCAAGTATGGTGGCAATTTGTCTCCATGTTTATCTTCCCCACCAGAGGTGAGCCCATGAGGACAGAGACGGGATCTGCTACATTTGGGGGCTTCTAATGCTAAGGTGACCAGATGTCCCGCTTTTGAACAATTTGTCCCATGTCCCACAGAGTTTTTAAAAAGTCCCGTTTTTTGGAAAGAACGCACGAATGGGCGGGAGAACAGGAAGGGAATATACTGTTTTCAGCTGCCATGTGGCTATTTTGCCAAAATATGAGTTTTATATTATTTTTGTTAATTTTATAATGTTTAACTGTAATAATAACAAATAATTATTGAGAAGTGATTATCAAGAACTGCTTGTCAAAGTTTGCATTGTTGTCAGGCCCTGCCCTGCACCGTCCCCTGCCCGCCTCCCCTCCCCTCGCCCGCCATGTTGCCCCACTTTACAAATGTTAAAATCTGGTCACCCTATCTAATGCCCAATGCAGGACCTGGCACACAGCTGACATCAGTGAATATTTTCTGATTGACCATTTGAGTACTCCAGATCCTGCCCCAAAGGAAAGGCTGGGGAGCAAACAGAAACCACAAAAGGTGCCCCGAATCTCCATATCCTTGAATATTGTCTATTTGAGGATCCTATTGTGAAAAGACCATAGAAATCACCCTCTCAACCAGGAGAATTCAGTGACAGGTGGCCATAGGACAGTCCTTCTGAGACAGGGAGGCAGGAAGTATGCCCTTCTCTAGGCAAAATGATCCCACCATTCCCACCTCCTCTGCTAGCCCAGGAAAAGTACCATATTTTCCATGTATAATGTGCACCTGTGTCTTTTAGCTAAACTTTCAGGTAAAAAAATCTTTCATCTTAATTTTTTAATTTAAATTTTTATTTGTTTATATTTAGGTGGGGTTTTTTTTGTATTGTAAAAGAATTTTGTAAAAATATCAGCTAGATTGCTAGCTCCTACCTAAAGTGTATGAAAAAAATATGTCACTCTTCATTGTCCAAAAATGCCTTTATTGCAAGTTTATCAGAATTTCAACAGAACTGGTTACCAATTTCCAGGGTATCATATTGTTATGGCTTTCTAGAGTTACTCTTTTAACACATAAACATGAATAAAAGAATTAAACACATTTATATACATACAGAATTAGTACTACCCATGTATAATATGCATCCTTAAATTTCCCTCAAAAATTTTTGTCAACGGCTTGGCGCCTGTGGTTCAATCGGCTAAGGCACCAGCCACATACACCTAAGGTGGCGGGTTCAAATCCCCAGCCCAGGTCCGCCAAACAACAATGATGGCTGCAACCAAGAGATGGCCGGGCATGTGGCGGGCGCCTGTGGTCCCAGCTACTTGGGAGGTGGAGACAGGAGACTCGCTTGAGCCCAGGAGTTGGAGGTTGCTGTGAGCTATGATGCTATGGCACTCTACCCAGGGGGATAGCTTGAGGCTCCGTCTCAAAAGAAAAAAAAAAATTTTGTCAGGAAAGTGTGCATTATACATGGAAAAATGTGGTAGGTAGATTCTAGGCCTCCTGAGAACTTGATTTGGGGACACCTCTGATAGGCTCCTCTCTGGTCCTCTCTAGCACAACTTCTCATCATTTCTGTGGACCTTGAAGCCTCTCTATTTTCTAAGAATTCCCTGTTAATATGGAAACAAACCAATAAACTGGTCTTTGGAAGGGAAGAAATGAACATTTGGAATATGTGTAGATGCCCAGGGCTTTGTGTTTAGAAGAACCTCCTAATTAATGTTTTGCACTTGACATCTTAAAATACTTGGTAAGTTCTGAACAAGAAGCCCCACATTTCTATTCTGCCCCAGGCCCACAAATTATGTAATTCCCATGTGTTAGGTTCTGTGATATGTACTTTACATATTCATCTCATCCTAGCCTAACAGCTATGCTGAGTTAGGAGATATTAGCTCCAAGAGGAAATTTAGGCTTAAGTAAATAACATGCTGAAGGTCAAGTACCAAGTAAGGGACAGAGCCAGGATTCAAACCCAAGTCTAACTTCAAAGTTCGTGCTCCTTCCTGTCGTCAGTGCTGTCTCACCAAGAAAAATGCCTTTACTTCCTACTTTCTGGGGTAGCAATTCAGGAGAATCAGGCAAAGATGGGTGAATAAGCTTCCTCTAGAGCTAGATACTTCAAGGAATCCCTGGGATATCTTTTTTGAAGATGACCTACATATGTACTCATACACAATCGCACACACATGCTACACTGTCTCACACTCAAATGCTCATGCACACATACTCACAGACCACCTGGTCAGAGCCTGCCTTTAGAAGCAGCTCAACTATGTGAACCATTGTAGCATCCCAGAATGTCAGCCCCACAAAGATGGATCTGATCATCTGATTCCTTCCTTTGACAGATGAGAAAACTGAAGCTCAGAGAGGAAGGAGACTTGTCTAGGTCACACATTTTATGAGTGCGCAGAGTAGGGGCCTCTGGACTCCCAGTTTAGCAGTGCAGTATGAGGGTGAACCTATGGCAGGGAAGGTGGGGAAACTATGGGCATCTCTGAGCAGAAAGGAAGCTCACTCCTGAGGTTAACCAGGCTTCTCTTCTCTCCTAGTCACCCTTCCTCTGCACCCCAAGCAAAGCTTCTTATCAGCATCTGAGAAATGCTTTGTTTCTGACATTGGCAGGCCACAGGATCCCCCCTCCTCCATCTAAGTAGTTACAGTAATGCCATTGCTCAAAACTCAAAAACACCTGCTTTAGGGGTCCAGTAGTTTGGATAGGAAGGCTGAATTGTTCTTTCATGCATAAAGAAAACAAAACACAAAGACAAAATATAAATAGGATGAGACATGAGAGGCTTAATTACCCCATAGAAACAGGAGAGCTTCTATAAATTGAAACAACAAAACAAAACACCATGGTCTATCAGGGACTTCCCTGGAGGAATGGTGGACTCAGAACTGGGCCCAGCTTTTGGCCTTCTCTTGACAGTCTCCCAACACCAGCCCCTGCAACTGAGCTGGGCTTCAGACAGAGTCATGTGGCTAAGGAGAAGGGTTGGATGCTCTCCACCCTTCATTCTAGATAGCTTCTCCCCCCATATTTCTTCCTTGACCCATCTGGGTTCAAATTTAGACTCTGTCACTTACTAAATGCAATTTGTGGCATGTTGTATAATCTCTCTGTGCCTTGATTTCCTTATTTGTAAAAGGGGCATGAAACTCAAATGTATGCCCATGTCCAGAGGATCCCAAGATGTGAGACTTTCAGTGCTACACCCACCCAAGAGAGTCCCAGACAAACCAGGAGGGTTGGTCACCTTGGGCTATTAGGATGATAATGTTGATAAAGCATTTATCACTGTACATGGCACATAGTAATTGCTTCATAAATACTTGTTAGTGGCTCGGCGCCTGTGGCTCAACTGGCTAAGGCGCCAGCCACATACACCTAAGGTGGTGGGTTCGAATCCAGCCCAGGCCCGCCAAACAACAATGATGGTTGCAACCAAAAAATAGCCAGGTTTTGTGGTGGGTACCTGTAGTCCCAGCTACTTGGGAGGCGGAGGCAGGAGACTCACTTGAGCCCAGGAGTTGGAGGTTGCTGTGAGCTGTGATGCCATGGCACTCTACCCAGGGGGACAGCTTGAGGCTCCGTCTCAAAAATAATAATAATAATAATAATAATAATAATAATAAATACTTGTTAGTATCCTTCCTCTCTCAAATGTTTAAAGATCACCTGGGCAGTGTCTTTGGCTCAGTGAGTATGGTGCTGGCCCCATATACTGAGGGTGGCAGATTCAAACCCAGCCCCGGCCAAACTGCAACAAAAAAATGGCCAGGCCTTGTGGCGGGCACCTGTAGTTCCAGCTACTCAGGAGGCTGAGGCAAGAGAATCTCCTAAGTCCAAAAGTTGAAGGTTGCTGTGAGCTGTGTGATAACACAGCACTTAACCGAGGGCGATAAAGTGAGACTCTGTCTCTATGGAAAAAAAAAAGACCACTTTCTGTTTGCCATATTTTGTGTTAGGAACTGTTAATATAAATTATAAACATGTGTAGAGTCACTTTAGAGAGAATTTTCATGTACATGATCTCATTTGATCTTCACAGTATCCCTATGAGACAGGTAGAATTTTAATATCCTCACTTTTTAGGTGAGATAACTAGAGCTCAGAAAGATGAATGACCTGTTTGAGGTCACTCAGCTAACAGGTTGTATGGACTGAAAATTTGTGTCTCCCTATACCCGCCCCAATCACAGATTGAGGCCCTAACCCCAATGTGATGGTGTTTGGAGAAGGGGGCTTTCAAAGATAATGAGGTTTAAGTGATATTATGGGGGTAGAGTCTCCAAGATGAGATCAGCGCCCATATAAGAAAAGAAATGGACCAGAGTTCTTGCTGTTTTTCTTTTCCATGTAAGGATACTATTAGAAAGTGCATATCTTCAAGCCAGTAAGATGGCCCTTACTGAACACTGAATCTGCCAGCACCCTGATCTTGGACCTCTCACTCTCCAGAATTGTAAAAAAATAGGTATTTGTTTTTTAAACCACTCAGTCTATGGTGTTTTGTTATAACAGACCAAGATAAGACATAGGTGAAGAGTAAAAATGTGAATGTAAGTCCCTAGCTCCAGAGCTAAAGGACCTTCATAGCAGACCACATTTTCTCTCTTACTATTACTCCATCCCAGTCCACCTGGGCTGCTGATAGCTCCTGATCCTTCTCATATTCAGGCAGGAGTCCTCACTACAAGTAGCCAAAACAGATTCTAGCTGATATAACCAGAAAAGGAGTTGTTGAAAGGATAACAGATAGTTCACAGAATCTCCTGGAGGGTCAAAGGACCAGACTTGGCCCCCTTACCTTAAGTTCACCTGCTAAGTTCACCATATGGAACTGGCTTAGTGAATACATTACAGCCACTGCTCTGGGGAAGGGTTACCGTCCCAGGTCCCATCCAGATGACAATGCCAAGTCTGAGATTCTACTGCACCCACTGCTCACACTAATTTTGCACACTCTGCTTCTTTGCCTCATTAGCTTCCAATTCAAAGTCTACCTTGGCTTGGTGTGGTGGCTCATATTTGTAATCCTAGCACTTTGGGAGGCCAAGGTGGGAGTATTGCTTGAGGCCAGGAGTTTGAGATTAAAGTCTATCCAGGGCAGGTATGTCTGATTTGTAGCATGTAGAGCATGAACTATGTCTTAGTTTCAAGGGATGATGGACACGTGAGCTGACATTTTCAGTTCCTGTAATGGGAAGCTGGCTCCATCTGCTTCTCTAAACAAGAAAAAGAGGCCCAGAAGTTCATCAGACACAACAATATGCTATTTCATCCCTTTTCCACTTTTTCTGTACTTCCAGGCCATCTACTTCTGAAATTTACATTTTATTTTATCTCAATATGCCTTATTAAAATTAATCCAAGTCCTATGAGTTAGGCCAAGGTGGAGTCTAAAGTCTTTAAACAGTTTACATGTTTATCAAGGCATCTTTGGCCAGATATTCCAAGAAACAAAGCCAGGGCAGGATTAAATGTCCAAGGATTTGGGCTTGGGGTGGTGGCTCATGCTTGTGATCCTAGCTCTCTGAGAGGTGGAGAAGGGAGGATCATTGGAGGCCTGAAGTTCCTAATGAGCCTGAGTAAGCAAGACTCCATCTCTACAAAAAACAGAAAAATTTAGCCAGGCGTGGTGGTGCATGCCTATAGTCTCAGCTACTTGGGAGAGTGAGGCAGGGATATCACTTGAGCTCAGGAGTTTGAGGTTGCAGTGAGCAGTGATGATGCCATTGCACTCTAGCTAGAGTTACAATGAAACCATGTCTCCAAAAATTAAAAAAAAAGTGCAAGAATTTTACTGGAATTACATGTGAAAAAAAAGCATGAGGGGAGAGTTTAGTTGAACCATGCAAGTCTGCCATGAAAGTCTGACCCTAAGTAAAGGAGAAAGGGAAGGTAGGTTGTATGGAAGGCAGTCTAGGGAAGGCTGGACTGTCCTGAAGCCAAAGTTGGCTGTCCAAAGGGTCCCATGTCTCAGAAATGCCCCTGCTTTCATATCCTTGCTGCTCTCAGTCCTCCACTGGGAACAAAACATGGGAGGTGTGGTCTCAGCACAGTAGGCAATGGACTCTGCTGGGAAAAATCTGCGGCCCTTGGTCTACCACACTCTTCTATTTGGAGGTCTGCAAGGCACATTTTCAGTGTCCCCATAAAATGCTGTCGTGCCCTCCTTCCCAGAATTTTCATTTGGCCAATTCCTCTTGGCCTCAGCCCTCAGGCCTCAGATCTCATCTCTGAGATCTTCCTGGAATTTCCTAGTCACTGTGGCCCACAGTGTCTTCCCTCTGGTAGTCTCCAAACAGCCATCACTCTATAACTGCCTGTTTGGATGCCTGCCTTCTCCTCTTGACAGAGCCCTACACCAGAGCGAACCATGTCTGTAACCTTAGCACTTGGCACATCAGTAAATGGCAGGGATGTGCATGAGCGATTAGATAGAATATTAGACAGATGTTGTCAGATTCCTGCTCTCACTTAAGCAATTCCAACTAGGTGACATACACTAAACTTGTCCTTCTTACAATCTCTCAGTCATCTGAGAACTGCTGTTACTGTGCTAGTTCAGACCTTCCTCTACCATCTGGAGCAGCAACACACGAAATGACTTATACCCCATCTCTCCTCCAGTTCATCCTCTGTGCAGCATCAAAGTGTGTTTCAGAAGCAAAATAGCCTCTAATAACTCTCTATTGAAATGAAAATCCAGACTGTTTGGTCTGAGCTCTAAGGCCCTTCATGATATGGTGACCTCTCAAGTCCCTACCTGTCTCAGCCGCAAACTTCCATGACAGTGTTGCCTGTCATTTTCCCAATACACTCGACTGGTCCATGCCCCTGTCTGCTCCCTTCTGCCTAGCAAGGCACCAACACCCTTTAAGTCATTCCTCAAAGTCATTTCCTACGTAAAGACTTTCAAACTCCATTCCTCAAGGAGAGCCAGTCAGTCACACCTTTGTGTCCTTGTACCCTTAGCCCTCCATCTTCCCTCTGCTCAGCTGTGAGCTCCTGGAGGGCAAAGTATGTAAGTGTTTTATTTGTTTCTGACCCTACAGGGCTTAGCAGAGGGTTTGGGAAAGCATTTTTTGGTACTTACTAAATGTTTACAGTGATTGTAGGCATACACAAGTGATTGAATGTTTGAAGGACAGATTAATCTGAAATATGTGCATTTGAGTTTTTATTTTTTAGTTGATTGATTGGCTTACCTAGCAGTTGGCCTTCTTTCTTATATTTGGAGAATTCTCTACTATATGAGTATTGGAGAGAGATGACAGATCTTGTCTCCCATTATAGGAGTGAAAAGGACCAGATATTTGCTTTCCCGACACCCCCTTACAACTACATTATGCATATATGATCTGGGCTCAATCAATCGGAGACATGCTCCCAGAACTTTGATTAAGAAACTTGTACTAGGCTGGATGAGGTGGCTCATGCCTATAAACCTAGCACGGGTTGGACCCTGGGAGGCAGAAGGACCACTGGGAGTTCCTGACAAGCCTGAGCAAAAGCGAAACCCTGTCTCTACTAAAAACAAAACAAAACAAAAAACTCCGAAAAATTAGCAGGGTGTTGTGGTGGGCACCTATAGTCCCAACTACTTAGGAGGCCAAGGCAGGAGGATCACTTGAACTCAGGAGTTTGAGGTTGCTGTGAGTTAAGCTGACATCATAGCACTCTAACCTGGGCAACAGAATGAGATTCTGTCTCAAACAAACAAACAAACTCATGCTACAAAGTAGAAAGAGTGGGGAGTTCATTTTGGCAGTGGTAGAGGCAGTGGCCGTACCATCTAGGTTTAGGGGCAGCAATGCCAGGAGAGTGATTGGTGGCCTCTGAGTCCTAGGTTTAGGGTAGTGATAAAAGTGGCAATGGTGTGCTTACTGAATTAGTTCTGTAGCATGATTTGGGCTAAGATAGTACTTATTTTGGCTCCTTTTGTTTCTGCCACTTTTAAAACAGCTTTGTCAAAATATAATTCACATACTATACTACACATTTTTCCCATTTAAGATGTACATTTCAATGACTTTTAATATACTTACAGATAGGTGAAACTATCACCATAATCAATTTTAGAACACTTTCATCATTTCAAAAATAAACCTCTACCTTTTAACTATGACCCGGTACTCCTCATCCCTCCCTAGCATTGAGCAACCACTAATCTACTTTCTGTCTATAAATTTCCCTATTCTGGACTTTCATATGAATGGGATCACATAGTATGTAGTCATTTGTGACTATCTTATTTAGCATGTTTTCAAGGTCCATCTATGTTGTAGCGTGTATCATCAGTACTTTACTCCTTTTTATGGTTGAATAACATTCAATTGTATACCATACTTTGCTTATCCATTCATTTGTTGATCAATACTTGGATTGTGTCCATGTTTTACTTTTTGTAAATAATGCTGCTATGAACATTCATGTACAAGTTTCTGTGTACATAGGTTTTAATTTTCTGTCCATTTCTAATTCTCCAGGCTTTCTGATGACTCCACCAGCTATAGAAAATCATTTAAACAAACTTATTTCTTATTCAGACGAGATTGGGCGTGTTCAGGGTGGTCTGGCTATAGACTTTATTTCTTATTCAAATAAGACATTGATTTCTGTTCTTCATAACCATGAGGCCTTTACTCCTTTCCCTTGGGGCCAAGTTCTTAGCCCCAAAACAAAAGGGCTATAATTGGCCAGTGTGACACACTTGCCAACTAATCTTTAGTGTTAAAGTAAGCTTTCCCCATACTTAGATGTAGAGAATGAGATCCAGAGAGAAAAAGTGAGTGGCTTAAGGTCACACAACCAGTCAGGTACAGCTAGGATTAGAATGCAAAACTCCCCATGCCAACTTAATGTTCTCCCCTCTACACTATGACTCCTTTCATCAATTCAACAAATATTTGTCAAGTTTTATGGCCATAGGATATATGGAAGAAGCAGAGGATATAGGGTCCAAAGACATGATTTCATCTCCTGGCTTTGCCACTTCCAAGATTTATGATCTTGGACAAGTTATTCCATGTCTTCAGGTCTCAGTTATCTCATTCCAAAAAGTGGGAGTTGGAGGTTGGTGGGGGAGAGGAGTTCAATCAGAGGGTGCAGTCTCAAATATCTACGGCCTCCAGAGGGTGTTATAGTTTTATTTATTCAGTTATCTTTTATTCATTTATAAATAATTATAATTTATACAATTTATAATTTATAGCAGAAACGTTTTCATTCCAAAGAACAAATGCTGTTGAACTTGTAGTCCTTTTTTCCATTTAGTTGCTTTTTCACTTCACGTGTTTTCCATATTCTTCTTACAGTTTTTATTGTGCTTCATTTTAATAATGGCATCTTAGGTTGTGTTTTTGCAACACAAACACACTGTGCTTGCTTCGTTTTCACAACAAAATGTGTTCTTTGCTGTCCCATTTTTAAAAAATTTTTTTTTGAAACTTACAGTTCTTTCAATCTAAGTCTTCTTTTCTTTTCTTTCTTTTCTTTTTTTTGAGACAGAGCCTCAAGCTATTACCCTGGGTAGAGTGCTGTGGCATCACAGCTCACAGCAACCTCCAACTCCTAGGCTCAAACAATTCTCCTGCCTCTGCCTCCCAAGTAGCTGGGACTACAGGCACCTGCCACAACACCCTGCTATTTTTTGGTTGTAGCCATCATTTTGTTTGGCGGACCCGTGCTAGATTCGAACCTGCTAGCTCAGGTATATGTGGCTGGTGCCTTAGCCACTTGAGCCACAGGCACTGAGCCAAGATCTTATTTTCTTACTTTTGTTAAAGACGTGGCCAAGAACTATTTTACTTATAAAGTTTAAGAAAAATGATAGTACCTTGATCAATGGCAAAAGAATTTGGACTACATGTTGAGCAGAGTACAGGGGGTGGTAAGGACTAAGTACAGGGTCCTGGTAGAGCACATGACTGGATAAACAATGGCAGCCAGATAGCTGGGGGGTTTTGAAAAAGCCTGAAATATTATTTTACTATAAAATCTGTTATTCTTTAAATTCAGGCAATTAATTTAATGCAAGTTTGTCCCACAGAGTATTTTCTAATTGATTGTTGAGGTCCTACCTTCACTGTTACTCTCCATGTGAGGAAGGAGCACCCATAGCTCCTAATGGGAGACGGCAGAAGGAGAGATGACTCTGCCATCTGCTGCTCTTTGATGGAATGTGCCTGCCAGTCCTTTGGGGCTCAGTCCCACCCTCGTGATGGGTCAGCTCTGAAAGGCCTTGTTGGGGACGTATATGCCAATATCCTTATTTTATGGTTGGGGTGTCTGAGGCACATGGAAGTTCTTACATCTCAACACATGGAAACCATGCAGCCAGTTTCTAGGTAAAACCTGCCAGCAGAATCTGTCTGCAGGTAAGCATCGGGCATGTGCTGGTACAGAGTCCAAGTTGTGGCTGGTAAAGGAGAAGAGAGGAGAAAGGACTGCAGTGGGAGTCACCAAAGGAAGCTGGAGGCCACTGCAGAGCTCCAAGAAATGGAGCAAGGGCTAAGGTAATAAAATGGAAAGAAAAGAAGGGGCTTGAGAAACAGTATAGAAAGAAAATTTGATTGTGGTAAGACACTGGATCCAGAGAACGAAGAGGTGGGACTGCCTGTGCTTGCCAATGAGTTAGTTGTACTTTGTGCCACCAGTTAATCTTCATAAAGCCAGTTTAGTCATTAACTCCAGCCTCTTTTGGCTTCATTCTGAAATCAAGATACAGGCAATTTATTACCAGGTAGACATTAAATATCGCTCCCACCCCTGCCAGTCACCCCCCGTAGCCTGTCAAGAATTCCACATTGGATAGAAGTCAAGAAGTCTGAATGTGAGTTCCAAGTTCAGTTGTATTCTAGCTATGTGACCTTGGGGGAAAGTCACTAAACACCTGGGAATTTAGTTTTCTCATCTGAACAGTGGGGCACTAACAATGACTCCCTTTATGTTGAACAATGCTGCTTATGAGTTAGTGTCAGACATCCATCATCTTATTAAACACTTGCAACCCCAGGTAATGGGCACTACTACTACCCTCATTGTTCAGATGAGGACACTAAAGCTCTGAGAGACTTGCCCAAGGCCAAATAACTAGAAAGTGGCAGAGCTGTGATTCAAACTCAGACTGCTTAGCTCCAAAGCTTTATTGCCCTGAATCTTTGTCTCAGTTAGCTTTTGCTATAAAATGACTTATTCATAGTAGCTTAAACATTAATCGTGTATTTAGTTCACAGTTATATAGTACAATATATTTATATAGCTCACAATTCTGGTCTTGGCCAGCTCACCTGATATATGCTGGGTTCCCACATGGGCCTGTGGTCAACTGGAGAGTGGGTGGTAGATGAACGATCTAGCATGGCTTTGCTCACATATTTCGTGGTTGGCAGTTGACTAGACACCTTGATTCTCCTCCACATACTCTGTCATCCTTCAGTAGGCTAGTTTAGGCTCATTCACATGGTGGTCTCCAGATTTTAAATGTAACAAGAAAAGGCAAGCCTCCATGCTCAAGCATGTTTCTAGTCACACTAAATCACAAATCCAAGCCAAAGCCAGTGTGGAAGGGCACATTTAAAAAGTTTAGGTAGAGGGAAAGAGATTTTTTTTTTGGGCCATTTTTATAGTTTGCCCTAACTACTATGCTATAATCTCTGACTATCTCATAGAGTTGATGAAATGAAATAAAAGATGTGAATCACCTTTGTAAACTTCTATAAAACACCATCCAGGCCAGGTGTGGTGGTTCACGCCTTTAATTCTAGCGCTCTAGGAGGTTGAGACAGGAGGACCACTTGAGCTCAGAAGTTCCAGGCCCGCCTGAGCAAGAGCAAGACTCCATTTCTTTTTTTTTTTTTTAGACGGAGCCTCAAGCTGTCCCCTCGGGTAGAGTGCCATGACATCACAGCTCATAGCAACCTCCAACTCCTGGGCTCAAGCCAGTCTCCTGCCTCTGCCTCCCAAGTAGCTGGGACCACAGGCCCCCGCCACAACACCCGGCCATTTTTTGGTTGCAGCCATCATTGTTGTTTGGCAGGCCCGAGCTGGGGATTCGAACCCACCACCTTAGGTGTACGTGGCTGGCGCCTTAGCCGATTGAGCCACAGGCGCCCAGCCAAGACTCCATTTCTAAAAGTAGCTGGATGTTGTGGCCAATGCCTGGATCCCAAATACTTTGGAGGCTGAGGCAGGAGCATCTCTTGAGCTCAGAATCTGATGTTGCTATGAGCTAAGCTGATGCCATGGCACTCTAGCCTGGGCAACAAAGTGAGACTCTGTCTCAAGAAACAAAACATAACAAAACAAAAAAACTCCCACCATCCAGATGACAGGTATTGTTTCATTGTTAGCCCTATATTCCACTAGCACTTCATACTCAATGTCTGATAATTGTTTCCATTTTCCAGATGAGGGAACTGAAGTCCAGAGAGGTTAGGTGACTTGAAGATGGTCATATGGCCAGAATCTGAACAGAGTTCTCTCTGTGTGCAGTGTTCTTCAGCAACTTGACTTCTTATTTCTTGTTCTTTAATCAGTTTTCCTAAGTAGGTGTTGTTTCTTCAACTTAAATTCCTTAAGGACTTAGAGTAAATCTTTTATTTCTTTTGTGGCCCCTGAGGTGGCTAACATTGTACAAAACTAAACATAGGGTAGATACATGGTAGAGAGTTTTCAAATGTCTGAATCATTTATTTATCTATTCCCTTTTAAAGCAAACATTTATTAAGCATCAATTATTATATATGTCCTAGATGCTGAGAATACAGAAATAAATAACATACCATCCCTTTTCTTAAGAAACTTGCCTAAATTTTCTGGGCATGGCGTTGTGTGCCTACAGTCCCAGCTACTCGAGAGGTTGAGGCAGGAGGATCATTTGAACCCAGGAGTTTGAGGTTGCTGTGAGCTATAATGATGCCACCGTACTTTAGCCTGGGTAATAGAGTGAGACCCTGTTTCAAAACAAAACAAGAAATTCACCTAATATAAGAAATAGTTGACTGGACACTGCAATCTAGTATGATAGGAAGAAGCTCAAAGGGTTATGGGATGAAAGAGAAGGAGCCTTAAACTGGATTGGGAGGCAGAGAAGGCACCTTCTTTCTTACTGGCAAAGGAAACTGGGGAGGGTGCTTATAAAGAGGGCATAACCTATGCAGAGACTTGTGAGAAATAACACAACATATGCAAGAATTTATCAGTAATCTGTGTTCCTGGAGCACAGGTAAGAAGCAAGGAGGGGTAAGAGGAGTTTGAAGAGATAAGGAGCTTAAACTTGAACTTAAAAGCACAGGGATTGACCTAAGAGAAATGAAAACATTTCACACAAAGACCTGCATACAAATTATTTTAGCAGCAGTTTTAGCACCAAAACTGGAAATTATCTATCATGTCTCCCAGTGGCGAAAAACCCAAATATGGTACATTCATACAATAAAATACTACTTAGCAATACAAAGTAATGAACTGCTGATATTTTACTAACATGAAGGAAACTATATTCGTTTGCTTGGGCAGCCATGACAAAGTATGACAGATTGGTTAACTTAAACAATAGGAATTAATTTTCTCAGTTCTGGAGAATGTAAGTTCAAGATCAAGGTGTTGGCAGAGTTGATTTCTTCTAATGCCTCTCTTTTTGGCTTGTAAATAGCCATCTTCTCCCTGTATTTTCACACAGTCTTCCCTTGGTGTATACGTGTGTCCTAATCTCCTCTTTTTATAAAGATGCCCGTCAGATTAGATTAAAGCTCACCCTAATGACCTCATTTTAACTGAAGCACCTCTTTAAAGACTATTCCAAATAGTCACATTCTAAGGTATTGGAGGTTAGGACTTCAACATAGGAATTTGGGGGAGACATAATTCAGCCCACAACAGACTCAAAAACTATATGTTATATGGTTCCATTTGTATCAAATTTCTAGAAAAGACAAGACTACAAAGACAGAAGGCAAGTCAGTGGTTACCAGGGATAGAGGTGGGAGCCCACTGCATGAGTGGAGAATGAGGGCATGAGGAAACTGTAGGGGACACCAAGAGTCAGATGACCTCTGAGCAAGATGATCTGCAGCTGAGGGCTGGACCCTCGGGCCATTCGTCCGCAGGTGCTCCTTGTGAAGAAGAGCCCAAGCCTTTAGCACGTAGTCATTTGTTAATTACTCCCCTCACCTGTGTTGTACTGTCTCAATAAAAGGTTGGTGTGGAGGTTGCTCAGGGCTACCCTGCAAAGAAGGGGTAGCCCACCTCCTACAAGCTTGTACTTCTAATCCGCGTCATGCCTGGTTCCTTCCTGCTGTGATCGAGACCAGGGCCACAGGGGCCCGAGGGGTTATGACAGGAAACTGTTGGGGTGATGGCTTCAAAGTTGGATTTTGGTGATGGTTGCACAACTGTATAAATTTACTAAAACTCAGTGGGGTGCAGTAGCACATGCCTAGAGTCCCAACTACTCAGAAGGCTGAGGCAGGAGGATCACAGGAGCCCAATAGTTCAAGATCAGCTTGGGCAACATAGCAAGACCTGTCTCTAAAAAATACATAAAGAAATGTACTGCAGCCCAACCAAAATTTACTCATAATAAGTGAATTTTATGTAAATTGTTCCTTAATAAAGCAGTGGGAGCCCTGAAAGGGGTTGGGGGTAAGGGGTGGGTGTCTAGGTCACTTTGGCATTTAGAGCCATCTTTCTGGGGGGAGTGTGGAGAACAGGCTAGAGGAGGGGGAGCTAGAGACGAGGACACCAGTTGGGATTCTGAGGGATGACAAGACCTATGCTTGGGGAGGGGCAGTAAGGATGGGAGCAAACCTGGCACTGCTCTTAAGAGATGTGATCTGTGGGAAGCGTGGCTCCTGAGGATGGTCACAGAGGGAAGCCAGCTTCCCGAAGGAGGAAACGTGTCTCGTGGCAAAGTGAATGGTCACTTTGTCCAGCTCAGTGGGGTTCTGAAAGGCAGAGATGTATTGACAGAGATAATTCATTTCTGGGTATGAATGAGCCCTGAGAACAATGGGGGGAGGTTGGGGGACAGGTAGTCAGAAACCTCACCCTCCGGAATGGGAAATGAAAGCCTTTCTCACTGACCTGCTTCCCCACACTTTCCCAGCCCCTTCTGGCTCAGTCTGGAGGCTTGTCTGTGGTCTGACCGTGACCATGCTCAGCATGCATTACTGCTCCTTTCTCATCAAAGCCCCAGCTGGAACCGGGGGCCAGAGATGAGTTAGACCTTGAGGAGCTCCCAGCAAACTCAGGGGAAAAGATGTGTAAGGTGTGGACACCTCTTCACATTCTTTTAGCAACTGGTGACAGATTAGGATAATCTACAATAAAATACCCATGGGTACATAACCATAACCAAAGCCTATGGCTGCCTGGCACTTGGGTAGGGAGAGAAGGTGGGATGGGATTACCTGAGACAAGGGAGATTTTTAACACATGCCTGCGCGCACACACACACATTTCAAATATATTTTCTACGTTCTAAAATACCCAGGACTGGGATGCTGGCTGAAGGAAGAGAATTTTGGAGAGAAAATCCTTGAATGGGAAAATTTAGGTATGAAGTATGGCAACTGTGTAGTGTACCGCCCTGCCCACCCCACACTAACATCCTCAGCACACTACCCAAATTCCCAAAAGTCTGCTGTGACTGGATTTCTGGTGGAAATCAAAAGCTGAAATAGAATCTGGCCCAGCCAGACTAGGAACGGCAGCACCATCTGGCCTGTGTGTATGATCAGCAGGAGGCTGTGACAGAGATCTCATGGAGGAGGCTGCCAAATGTAAAGGAACACAGCAGAATAGATGGCAGCACCTCGGGCTGCAGGAAAAGCAGGAAGCAACGGCTTATGACTGTGAGAGCTTGTGCCATCTCATGATGCCTGTACCATTGCAGTTCGACAGTGCTGAAGAGGGAGGTGGAGGCAGGACAAGTGCCTGAAGGACTCTCCCTTCTCTGCTAAGAAGTTGAGACTTTGTCCTAAACCCACAGGGAATCACTGTAAGGTTTTAAACAGGAAGTAATATCATCAGACCTGTGCTTTAGAGACATCATCTGGAACTGGTCTTAAAGATGCACATGGGCAGAGTAGGGCAGACTGGAAGAGAAAAGAGGATAAGCATGAATTTCCTTTATAAGCAGAAAGACAATTTAAAAGATAAAAAAAGGACTGAAGACAGGAGTGTCTGAAATAGGACAGGTATAAGATCAGAGGTGTGGTGGAGGTATCACAAAGGGGAAATGAGGAGACTATTGGGAAATCTACCTTCTGATTTTGTCTTTTACTCCAAGGTCTTGGAAGAAAACAATGAAAAGTAAAACATTTCATATTAGTCAACCCAAAAATGTATGGAGAGTTGTCTAGAGGACTGTGGGTAAAGGTTGTGCGTGTAAGAATGCATAAAGCTGGCTCGGTGCCTGTGGCTCAAGAGCTAAGGCGCCAGCCACATACACCTGAGCTGGTGGGTTTGAATCCAGCCCGGGCCCACCAAACAACAATGATGGCTGCAACCAAAAAAATAGCTGGGCATTGTGGCGGGTGCCTGTCGTCACAGCTACTTGGGAGGCAGAGGCAGGAGACTCACTTGAGCCTAGGAGTTGGAGGTTGCTGTGAGCTGTGATGCCAAAACAGTCTACCCAGGGAGACAGCTTGAGGCTCTGTCTCAAAAAAAAAAAAAAAAAAGAATGTATAAAGCTTCCTTCTTCACTGGGATCTCCAACAGCAATGCTCTTTGTAGCTCTCAAGCCTGTTGGGAACCTGACTTGGTCTTAACTTCTGTTCCTAAAAGGTCACTCCTTTTCCCCCATTTCCAATCACTGGTCCTTTGAAGGAGGTTGGATTTACCCGTTAGCTTATCAACAATGCTTACTCTGATAACAGACTACATAGTAATTTCAATGGTGGAAGGAAAGTAGACAACACCTTCTACAAACAGTGTTCTCTAGCTCAACAAAAGGGATTATAGAGCAGAAAAATATGTAATTCAATTTCATCCACCCAACCATCTATTCATTCAGCCTTTTAGTTATCAGTTAACAAATATTTGCTGAGGCTTGCCCTATGCCAGCTTTGGCCAGACAGGGTTCTGGGAACTCAGGGATGAAAAGACCTTTGAAGAATTCCCAGACCGTGGGAACATAGGATCTACTGCATACCCCTCCTTCGGTTCCAGTCAGGCATCCCTGACCAAGGACAAACACCCACCACCATCTCCAGTCCTGTTGCTGAGACAGCCATGTTATGACATTTATGGCCGTCATCACGCCCACCAACTTCTCCATTTCCACATAGTGAACTGGCCAGAGTTGTCTCCACTCTTTATGTTCAGTTCTTCTTATTCTTCCTCACTGTTTAACTCACTGAACCCTAGCATTTGTGCCTCTCACTCCTCTGGCCCATTGAGGCCGTATCCAGGGCATTCCTCTCAGTCCATAATGCATGCCATTGTGGGGAGACGTTTGACACTGTTCATAACCCCTCCTTCAAACTCACTTCATTTGTTTCCTCACTGAGTCCCTCCAGTGCTCTTCCTCTCAGTTCCCTTTTTAGGCCTTTCTGTCCTTTAACTGCTAGTATTCCCTGGGTTCTGCCTTCAGCTCTATCCCTCTGTCCCTAATCCACCTCATCCAGCTCAGCCACAGCTGCAGTTACCATCTGTAAGTTTTGCATCCCCAATCAAAGCCTGCATCTGAGCACAGGCACCGCCCACAGTCCACTGGACGTCTCCAGTTGGGTGCACCCTGCTCATTTCCTGACTTATAACATGGTCTTTTAATTTTCTGTTAACTTATTTGTCTTCAACCAGATAAGTCTCTTGTGTTCTATTGTATCTCCTATGTATGGTGAATTCAGAGAAGGGACTCAGTGAATGATAGTGGAATGAACGAATGAGGATTTGTCCAAGAGGAAGCTGCCCACTGGCTGCTAAGTATCTTGAAAAAGATTTTGAGCCTGGCACGGTGGCTCCTGCCTGTAATCCTAATACTTGGAGGCCGAGGCAAGTGGATTGCCTGAGCTTATGGGTGCAAGACCAGTCTGAGTCAAAGCAAGACTTCATCTCAAAAAATAGCTGGGCATCGTGGTGGACACGTATAGTCCCAGCTACTTGGGAGGCTGAGGTAAGAGAATCGCTGGAGCCCAGGAGTTTGAGGTTGCTGCGAGCTATGACACCACAGCACTCTAGCAAGGGCAACAAAGAGAATCTCTGTCTCAAAAAAAAAGAAAAGGGTGGTGCCTGTGGCTCAGTCAAAAAGGCCCCAGCCCCACACATATACCAAAGGTGGTGGGTTTGAACCCAGCCTCGGCCAAACTGCAACAAAAAATAGCCAGGCGTTGTGGTGGGTGCCTGTAGTCCCAACTACTTGGGAGGCTGAGGCAAGAGAATCACCTAAGCCCAGGAATTGGAGGTTGCTGTGAGCTGTGTGACGCCTTGGCCTCGACAGTGACAAAGTTAGACTCTGTCTATACCAAAAAAAAAAAAAAAAAAAAAAAAGCAAGAAAAAGATTTTGATAATCTGATATTTTAAAAAGAAAAAAACCCTCTGAACTCAGTTGAACAAATCAGGTTCAGCCACTTAGGAATTACAAAATGAGGGAACTGTTGAAAAAATCTGTAGTCAGTGATGAGGCAAAGGTTGGATGTAGTGGTAGAGATGAACCATGGCAACTACAGCTCCGTGTAAACTGAAATCATGAGGAAGTAGAAACTGTGGTTAAACCAAAGAAGAAAATAGAACAGTCATACAGAAAGAAGCAGTGGTGTCAAGAGGATGCAGAGAGAGCAGCCCACTCCATCAGGACTGCGTCCGAATGGGCCTTTGCCTTTCTTTCTTCAGTGCTAAAGCCAAGCCTGCATGATATTTTCACAGAAAGTCTTCTTGACCAGCAGTGTTTGGGGACGAGAAAGCAATGGTCTTTGAGAAAGGGAGGATTGATCATATGCTTCTTTCTATCCCTGAATACCAGCCTCTCCTCTCCACACACACATTTTAAGAATTTAGAAATGATGTGCTTAAAATAAAACTTCCCATAACCAGTTTCCAGCTATCTTCACTTTGACCATCAGTATTCCAAGCACCCTCTCAGCCCACAAGGCAAGGGAGAAAGGGAAAAAAATATTTAAGATGTGGATAGGGGGTCCTCCTGCTCTTTTTCTGAACGTCTAAGACAACACAGGTACAACTGTGAGCCTCTGGCAATCGAACTGAGTAACAAACTGGCTGGGGTACGAGTGTGGCTGGGGACAGCCTGGGGTAGTGTAGGCCTGAGACAGGGGAACTATGTCTGAGTATCCCCTAGGTTCACTCAGTTTTTGTAATTGAGGAATTTTACATCGATTTTTATAGAACTGATAAGTTGTTTTAAAATAAGCACCTAGGCTCAGCGCCTGTGGCTCAAGCGGCTAAGGTGCCAGCCACATACACCTAAGGTGGCGGGTTCGAATCCCCAGCCCGGGCCCACCGGACAGCAATGATGGCTGCAACCAAAAAAAAATGGCTGGGCGTTGTGGCGGGCACCTATGGTCCCAGCTACTTGGGAGGCAGAGGCAGGAGACTCGCTTGAGCCCAGGAGTTGGAGGTTGCCATGAGCTGTGATGCCATGGCACTCTACCCAGGGGGATAGCTTGAGGCTCTGTCTCTAAAAAAAATAAATAAAATAAAATAAAATAAGCACCTAGAGCCTTATCTCATAGTCCTTGGGCTCCTGCCTCTCCAGCTGTTAGGAAGGTTGATGTGTCCTGGCCTTGGAAGCTGTACGTTCCACAAGACAGTCCATGCAGAGTACACATGTTCTCACAAAACAACTTTTTTCTTTTTTGAGATAGAGTCTCACTCTGTTGCCTAGGCTAGAGTGCTGTGAGCTACCTCACACTCCTGGGCTCAAGCGATCTTCCTGTCTCAGCCTTCAGAGTAGCTGAGACTACAAGCACGTGACACAATGCCTGACTAATTTTTTTTATTTTTTATTAGAGACAGAATCTTGCTTTTCCTCAGTCTGGTCACCAACTCCTGATCTAAACCAATCCTCCCACCTCGGCCTTCCAGAGTTCTAGGATTAGAGATGTGAACTGCTGCATTCAATCAAAACAACTTGTTTTTTCTTTTTTAGAGACAGAGTTTCACTTTATCGCCCTCAGTAGAGTGCCGTGGCATCACGCAGCTCACAGCAACCTCGAACTCCTGGGCTTAGGTGATCCTCTTGCCTCAGCCTCCCGAGTAGCTGGGACTACAGGCGCCCACCACAACACCCAGCTATTTTTGTTGTTGTTGCAGTTTGGCCGGGGCTGGGTTCAAACCCGCCACCCTGGGTATATGGGGCCTGCACCCTACCCATGGAGCCATAGGCACTGCCCCAAAACAACTTTTTAAAAGAGAGAAGTAGGGGCTGTTATGTATTATTAAAAGATATAACAAAAATCGCACTCTGATTTCACTTTTTTTTAAGACAGAGTCTCATTTTATTGCCCTGGGTAGAGTGCCATAGTGTCCTAGCTCCCAGCAAGCTCAAACTCTTGGGCTCAAATCCTTTTGCCTCAGCCTTTGGACAATGCCCAGCCAGTTTTTTTAGTTTTTAGTAGAGATAGGGTCTCAAACTGCTCAGACTGGTCTTGAACTTCTGAGCTCAGTCAATTAACTCATGTCAGCCTCCCATAAAGCGAGGATTACAGGCCTGATTTCACTTTTTACATATTTTGCCTAATGTGAAAGGAGGAATGCAGTCTCCCAAGGCCAAAGTTTTCCCCCTATTTCCTTTTAGGCGTTAACTGCCTCCTCATGGCACTGTATGAGTCTCTCACACTGTACTACTATATTGATGGAGACTATGCTAGGTCCTTATTAATCACACCAGGCCTCTTATATAGGAGTCCTTGACCAGTGTTTGTTGAGTAAATGGATGAATGGATGATCTAATTACTAAATACATTGTTGTCAATAAGTCCTGGGCCCCTGGGTCCCTGAAGCTCAGGCTGGTGGGGTCCCTGAGTTACTCCTACAGGTTTCCTTTCCTGGCCAAAGGCCTGACCTTCTTACCCCACTCTTGTCTGCAGATCCTGCTTACATGTAAGTTGATTTCTTCTCACCCCACTTCAATATTGAGCCCTGTCTAGATTTCCCACTCCACGCCCTTTTGGAACTATGAGGCTGTCTGAGGCCAATCATTTCTGGGATGAAGTGGGATGAAGGAGAGGAGGGTCAGGCTTCTGACAACAGTCTTAGGTGCTTTTTCCAGACGAGGAGGCTGAGAAATCTTAATCCTATGGCTCCCACTGCTGGTATTACCTGACATCAACATCCCAACAGTTTTGTCTGGCCTCTCTTTTGGTTAGGAAAAACTTTGGCAGACTGTTCTGGTTTCTGGAGAACTGCTCTTGTTCTTAACATGAGGGACCTATGTTAAGCCTCATCCTTAAGGAACAGGGAGTGAAGTTTTATTTGTTTGTTTTTAAAGAAGTGATATTTAAGATGTAGGCAGGAATAATGATTCTATTCTGTGGGGTCCCCACAACCTTTATGGGCTCTGCAGAGCAGCTGACAAAGAGAAAAAACTCAGACTCAGTTATCTCAGGTGAAATAACCGATGGGAGCCTGTGAGAGGCGTACCCTAAGCCAGTAGCATGTCTAGTGCAGCCAGCAAGTGCAGCCCTGAGCCATTCTCCTGTAGGTCTCTTTATTCAGTCAAAAATCATAAATCATGTTGATAGCATAATACATAAACTTAATTCGAGTTATTCTAAAGCAAGTCACCTCAGGTAATCATTAACAATCAGAAGAAGGGAAATGAAGGAAGGGAAAATCATTCAAGCACACCATGTGTTTACAATTTATACTTTACAAACTGGGAATAAATTTACCTAACTTGCTTCAGTGATTTCTATCTCTGCCTGGGCAGGACTCAGGCAATAGTAATTTTTGCTTGCTAGGCATTCTGTTCTCAGCCACCAGGTCACAATCAGGCCTCTTGTGGCACCTGAAAGGGGATGCCTGGGATCCTGAACTGTGGTCAACAGGAACCCTAGAATCCTTGCCCTGAGCCTGCCAGGTGCCAGACATCCTGTGAAGACCACCAGGCTATTGCTAGCCTCCGGGGTGTTGAGGAACTTGGGCTCTGGTCCACAAGCCCTCCAGAAGTGCCTGCTCTAAACTACACCACAAACCTGACTCCCACACTATTCCTTTTTGCAGATTGCCTTTTACTTTTCAAAGAGAGAAAACATTACAGATGACGGGAATAAAAAGATGAATTATTTTTTTCATTGCTGGTTGCCCCACTTTTTTCAAAATAAAAATATGTTCATCTTTTTAGGACTACAAAAATGAAACAAGACTCTTGTAAAAATTCAAATACACATAAGGAAAAAAGTATGTAAAGAAGAAAACAAAAAGCAGCCAAATGCTATCGCTTAAATACACTAAAGCTTTGAGCACGCTTGGGCTGGAGACACATCCCCACCACTTACTACCTATGTGGTCTGGGACAAATTACTTCACTTCTCTGAGCTTCTTTATCTGTACTATAGGGATAATAATTTAAGCTATGTGACATCTATAAAATAGGGACAGTAGAAAGTAATAATATTCATCTACTTTATAGATTATTTTGAAGAGTAAATGAGAATATTCACATAAAAGGACTAGCACTCATTGAATGATAAGTAATCATGAATACTATCTCAGCTCTCCTTGTTTCTTATTTTAGTGTTTTTCCTTTTAAATCTTACTGTCTTTAGTGTACTTGAACTTAAGCCAATAAATACTTATTGAGAACCTATTGGGTATTCAAACTGTAACGAGGGGGTGGCATGCAGATTGTTTGAGGACTATTTTGCTTACCTATGGTGTCAGATATGGAGGAAAGTATGGATGGATGTTTTCTTTTTTTTTGCTCATCAGCTTTCATTAGTGTTTGCATATTTAATGATTGGCCCAAGACAACTCTTATTCTTCCAATGTGCGGCAGAAAAGAAAAAAGGTTGGATGCCCCTGCTAGATGCTAGTGTTGCTGCTGTTGCTGTAATTGTATTAGGATGAGACAGGTTCTAAAATCCTACTTGGTTATTCACTCTAAACCTTGTCTTAGAACCTAATGGAGTTGTTTCCTATTTACTCTTCACATTAACAATGTAACATTGACCTCAGACTTGGTCCCTTTGGGGGGGAAGTATAGCAGGATTATTTAAATATTAAATGAGGCAGTCCATGACATTGCAGGTGCTCGATAAATGATAATTATCATCTGAGCAATGTACACGAGCTAAAAGACTTTCTTCATCTGTAGTTTGCAAGAGTAAAAGTACAGAGGAATCCTCTTTTCTGGTTTACTTTTGTCCCTAAAACTAAGCTTTCAGGTATTACGTAGATAAAATACTAATATCCTGGACACAGTCTTAGGCTTATTTACTGGAATTTTCCTGTTGCAATTTCCTCCTAAACCTAATCAAAGATCCACATGCACACACACCCCCTCCCTTAACCCTAATGCCTGACCTGAAAACTTCCAAGATTAACTTCCGTCTGCCTCGGTTCTGTGTTCCCACAGCATAGCCCATTTTTTACTTGGCTGCTACTAAAAGCAATTCCCATTTGACTGAAGTGCCCAGGAATTCCAATCTTCTGCAATACACTGTATTAGAATTCACTATACTCTACTTACTGGTTTTCTATATGCAGTTGTCAACAATGAGACAGCAACACATAGTGTTTAAAATCATGGATTTTTAGATTGCCTCGTTTTTAATCTTGGTTCTGTAACTTTGTGACCTTGGGCAAATTATTTAACCTCTTTGTGTCAAAGTTTACTTATCTGAGAAAAAGAGATAATAACATGCCCAGTTTTCTAGGATTGTTATGGTGTTTAGATGGGTTAACATTTGTAAAGCAGGTGGAACAGAGTCTGACACACAGTGGTATATAAGTGTTTGTTGTAGGATAATAGCTCAGATTCATCTCAGAGGACTGAAGGGTATTTAAAATAAAACAAGATTCCTCAAATAACCAATTTTCTTAAACTTTTGGTTAATGTAAACATCCATATAAAAAAACTATACATACATATCAGAAGTGTATAACTCAGATCATTTTCACAAAGTCAACACATGTGACCAGCACCCAGATCAAGACACCTCCTCATACTCACTTTCCAGTTTCTACCCTCCCAAGGGTAACCATTAATCTGGGAGGCTGAAGCAGATCACATGAGAACAGAAGTTCCAGAGTACCCTGAGCAAAGCAAGACCATGTCTCTACTAAAAATAGAAAAATTAGGGGAGGGTGGAGTGCTGGTGCAGACTGTAGTCCCAGATACTTGGGAGGCTGAGGTAGGAGGATTGCTTAAGCCTAGGAGTTTGAGGCTGCTGTAAGCGAGACCAAGGTCATGGCACACTAGCCCACCAACAGATCAAGATTCTGTCTAAACAAAGTCTTAATATTGGCATCTCTAGGACTGGGTCGGGCGGGTACTCTATATAGTATTATCTGTTCCCTTTTGGCATAGAGATAGTATCGTGACTCTTCTCTGGTCAATTATCGTATTTCCTACTCCTGTGGAGGAACGACAAAAGACCTAAATTCTGATCCCAACATACTTTTTTTTTTTTGAGACAAGAGTGTCACTTTGTCACCCTCAGTAGAGTGCCCTAGCATCAGAGCTCACAGCAACCTCAAACTCTTGGGCTCAAGCAATTCTCTTGCCTCAGCCTCCAGAGTAGCTGGGTCTATAGGCACCTGCCACAATGCCTGGCTATTTTTAGAGACAGGATCTCATTCTAAAAGGCTGGTCTTGATCTGCCTACCTCAGCCTCCCAGAGGGCTGGAATTACATGTGTGAGCCACCACACCTGGCCACCAACACAAGTACTTAATTACCACCCTGTGACCCTGGAAAATCTACTTTTCTCTAAGCCTCAGCAATCCACTCTCTAAAACACTCATAACACAATCTGTTTGCAGTTTATCAGGAATAAATGAAATATCACTCTCGAAGCACCTGGTACAGTGTATAATGTAGTAGCCAACTGCTTTCTGACTTTATAGTATGCAGGCACAGCATAAGGGCTTTATGTCTTACCTCATTTATAACTCAGGTCACTCAGAATTTTGGTTTTCTCATCTACTCCAGGTATTTCACATCTCAGCAAGGGCATCACTGTTTATCTAAATCTAGGTTTTTTCCTTGATCCCTGCTTTTTTCACACTGTACTCATTTAATTCATCAGCAAGTTTTGCTGACTCTAAATGAAAACTCAAGTCATTCAGTTCTCTCAATTTCCACTACCACTACCCAACTGATGCCACTACTATCCTTCACCTTATCTCCATGAGAATGTAAGTTATATGTGAACAGGCTCTGTATATTATAAATCACAGCTGTAGCCACAGATGTCAGGTGTGGGGACCAGAAGCTAGGGCCCCATGTTCACTGGTTCTTGGTTCCCAATTCCAAAGAATGGTTACTGGTATTGAGTTGATGGAGTAAATGAACAGAGCAAGCAGAGCAAGCAAAGTACCAAAGTTCATTAAAGCATAGTACATTCCATAGAAGGAATGAGTTAATGCCTGCAAGTGGAGAAGACTCTGAGTTTAACAAGATTTCTCCCATTTATATTGATTCCTTAATTCTTTTCTTTTTTTTTTTTTTTGAGACAGTCTCACTATGTCACCCTCCTTAGAGTGCTGTGGTATCACAGTTCACAGCAACCTCAAACTCTTGGGCTTAAGTGATCCTCTTCCCTCAGCCTCCCAAGTAGCTGAGACTACAGGCACCCACCACACGCCCAGCTATTTTTTGGTTACAGTTGTCATTGTTGTTTGGCAGGCCCAGGCTGGATTTGAACCCACCAGCTCCAGTGTATGTGACTGGCACCCTAGCCACTGAGCCACAGGTGCTGAGCCTGATTCCTTAATTCTATACTAAGTGTAGGACAGAACATCATTTTCCTTGGAAAATGTGGAGAATTCCCAGAATGGTGAATTCTCCTTTTTTCAATCCTTGTATAGTAATTTCTGGGAGTTTCCATGGTATTTGTAAACTATCGTGGCACTAGTGGGTGTGATTTTTACTATGTTAATAAGGGTAGGTCATTTAGGGACCCTACTACCTCAACTGTGTACATGATCCAAAGACCCACTATCAAGGCCATGATTTCCACTTTGTGGTTTCTCTGACTCTTTTGGTTGGTCAGCCCTTTAAGACCAAACATCTGGTCAGTCCTTGGCACATCAACTGTTCTTTCCTAGAAACCTTCTGGTCAGTTTGTTCCTCCTAGTAGACAAATCATCTCCTAACGTCATCTGTTTTGCTTTTCTTTTCTTTTTTTTTTTTAATTAAAACATAGCTGTGTACATTAATGCAGTCATGGGGTACAGTGTGCTGGTTTTATATACAATTTGAAATACTTTCATCAAACTGGTTAACATAGCCTTCATGGCATCCTCTTAGTTATTGTGCTAAGACATTACATCATCTGTTTCTTGATGGACGCCCCCTGGACAAAGTATCTGCTCTCCATCTTCCTTGTCCCAACCTAATGAAGCACCTCAGTATTGAGAACCGTTCCTGCCCCTATGACTTGAATGGATGCATGTTGCAACAAACCTTTGAAGTTAGTACTATTATTATCTCCATTTTACAGATGAGGACACAGTCTCCTGGTGGTTAAGTGACTTACCCAAAGTCACACCATAATTAGTAAAACCAGGACTCAAATCCAGGTACTCTAAACTAACTCTAGCCTGCTAGCTTATCCTCTATTCTGGTGAACTACAGCAGCTTATGCTGAAGTCAGTGATGAAGGGTTTGGGGGGTGGTATTAGGAAAAATTTTTGTTAAAATTCCCCAATCTGGCTCGGAGCCTGTGGCTCAAGTGGCTAAGGCGCCAGCCACATACACCTAAGATGGCGGGTTCGAATCTAGCCCAAGCCGTCAAACAACAGTGACGGCTACCCAGGGGGACAGCTTGAGGCTCTGTCTCAAAAAAAAAAAAAAAAAAAAAAAAAAAAGAAATTCCCCAACCTGAAAACTTTTGCCCAAGTTTTCCTGAAAATAAAGTTCATGTACCTCTTCACACAGCATCTTAGGCACAGCATGATTTCTCTCAAGTCTCATGTCTCTTCATTGGCATCTTCCCCCAACATTCCAGCTATAATGAACTCTTTTCCATCCCTAGCAAATTCTCCTGTCTCTATCAGAAACACTCCTCTCTTTCATCCCCACTGGAGAACCTTCCCTAATTTCTCAATTCTGAGTTTTAACAGGTAGTACTTTTTCCCCAGCAGGCACCATTACTAAAATTGTTTGTTTAGAGCAGGTAAACAACAGTCCTCCCTTAACCCCCCGCTTTCCCATTTCAGTCACCAGAAGACAATAGCAGTACAAAAGTATTAAATACAATAAGAAATTTTAGGACAGAGACCATGTTCATTAATTTTTATTAGAATATATTGTTATAATTGTTCTATTTTATTAGTTGTTATTGTTAATCTTTTACTGTACCTAATTTATAATACTATAGATATGTATACGTACATAAGGGGGAAAAATATACTATAGATATGTATGGATACATGGGGGGGAAAACGTAACTACAGGGCGGCGCCTGTGGCTCAAAGGAGTAGGGCACTGGTCCCATATGCTGGAGGTGGCAGGTTCAAACTCAGCCGCGGCCAAAAACTGCAAAAAATAACAACAACAACAACAACAACAACAACAACAACAACAACAATAATAAAATAACTTCAGCCCTCCCTGCATACTCAAGTTCCGGCAGCAAGCCCTGCCTATCTTGGGGTTTCGCATCCTACAGTGTTTTCAATAGCATTTGGTTGAAAAAAAAATTGCGCACAAGTCCGAAGTTGAAACTCGGTGGTGTTCAACGGTCAAGTGTGTATAAAGGGTGCAGTGTAATTGGCGGTTTTTGGTATCTTACTAGGGGGGTCTTAAAAACGTATCCTGTCAGAGGCCCAGCGCCGTGGCTCACACCTATAATCCCAGCACTCTGGGAGGCCGAAGTGGGCAGATCGCCTGAGCTCACGAGTTCGAGACCAGCCTGAGCTAGAGCAAGACCCCCCATCTCTAAAAACAGCCGGACGTTGTGGTGGGCGCCTGTAGGCCCAGCTACTTGGGAGGCCAAGGCAAGAGAATCGCTTGAGTTCGAGAGTTTGAGGTTGATGTGAACTAGGCGCCAGGGCACTGTATCGGGGGTGACAGTGAGACTCTGTCTCAAAAAAACAAACAAAAAGTATCCCCTCCCCCGCCCTCCGAATAAGAGGGATTTTTATGGTCTTTCTTGTTGTCCAGTGCTGTGCGCCCAGTGCCTAAGAAACGCCTGGAATGCAATAGGTACATAAAGACTATTTGCTAAATAAAGATATCAAAGGGCAAGGATTAATTTCAATTTATCGATTTACATGGGGGAAAGACTGTGGCTCCCGCAGGCGAGGTGTTTTGTTCTGAGTCAGTTGTTAAGCGACAGCGGTGAAACTTGAAACCTTGCCGGATTCCGGGACGGTGCCGGTCCTCCCAGCCCCTCCCTTCCGCCGCTCCTGCGAACTCCACCTACTTCGGTCTGCGCCGTCGCCGCGACCAGTTTGGCCCTCTGACGGCCGCCGTAACGCGTCGCCCCTGTTGCCGTGGGAAACGACCCCGGACGTGGGAGGGGGCAAAGACGTTTCCCGCCGGCGGGAGTTGCGGCTGTGACTGAAAGAGGGCCTCAGAGGCGGTGGGTCCCCGCTCTGCAGCACGATGGCGGACCAGATTTATTTGGAAAATATAGACGAGTTCGTCACGGACCAAAACAAGATCGTGAGGAGACAGGACTGGGAAACGGGGGCGAGCGACTGGGGGCCTGGGCCTGGCTAGGGCGGTTGGACCCTCGACCTCTCTGTATGTGGCCTCGTGGGAACTGGCCAAAGGGAGACGGGTCCCCATGGCTTCGGCCCTAGGGCTGGTGAGAACCCGCCATGGGGTTCTCTGACCGGCGTGCGGTACGCGTGCCTTGCCCGGGAGGCGTGCTGGGAGCACTCCCTGGGGCTTGGACCACAAGATTGGGCGGGGAGAGTATTTCTGAGGCTTCCCTACGCCTGTCTTATAAGGTGGTTGGTATTTAAAGCTCCAAGTTTACAGTTGTGGAAATTATGTCGCATCGAGGTTAACTCACAAGTTGTTTAACTTCCAGACCCTGGGTTTCCTCTCCTTGGAAATACACTGATAGAGGGTTGACCTGCCTCACAGAGGTGATGTAAAGATTAAGAGGATGGATGTGAATGCACTTTGCAAACCGTGATGATTGAATGCCTGCTGTGAGCAAAGGCATTTTGCAAACGTATTGCATTTAGTCTTTACAGTGACCCTTATACACGCCCCCCTCCATCGGTGCTAATATTCCTAGAAGAGGAAATTGAAGTCGAGGGGCCAATTTATTTGCTTGTCAGTAAGCGTTAGGCAGGTTTCGAATACAGGTCTGCCCATCCTCTAATGCTTTCTTCTACATTACACTGCCTTAGCCTAGTCTATGTAAGTCTTCTAATTTTCAGAAGCTCAGCATTTAGATCGGAAGAGACTCAGATGAGAGTCACAGGCTTACTTGGTCAAGGAAGGCTTAAGACTTGTTATCTGTAGTTCCCAGTCAAATCTGATAGAATATTCATCTACTGTATTCATTTTTTTTTTTTTTGAGACAGTCTCACTATGTCGCCCTGGGTAGAGTGCAGTGGTGTCACAGCTCACAGCAACCTCAAACTCTTGGGCTCAAGTGACCCTAAGCAGCTGGGACAGGCGCCTGCCACAATGCCCGGCTGTTTTTTTTCTTGTAGTTGTCATTGTTTTTGGCAGGCCCAGTCGGGTTCAAACCTGCCAGCCCAGGTGGATGTGGCTGCCGCCCTAGCTGGTGAGCTACAGGTGCTGAGCCTATTAATGTTTGTATGTTTGCAGCTTTCCTAATATGTTTCTGAATCATACACTTCAAAATTATTTAGCTTTCTTTTTTTCTTTTCCCTTTTTCTTTTTGAGACAGAGTGTCTGTTGCCCAGGCTAGAGTGCTGTGAAGTCAGCTTAGCTCACAACCTCAAACTCCTGGGCTCATGCTATCCTCCTGCCTCAGACTCCTGAGTAGCTAGAACCACAGGTGTTGGCTACAATGCCTAATGTTTCTATTTTTATTGGGGACTGGATCTCACTCTTGTCCAGAATAGTCACTAACCCCTGAGCTTAATCAATGCTTCCTGCCTTGGCCTCTCATGCTAGGATTAGTATGCTAGGATTATAGGCATGTGCCACCATATCCAGCCTAAAATTATCTAGCTTTTGGATAAGGTTTAGGGTAGTTTTAGATGGTAGCCCCCCAAAGGTAAATAACTTGGTCCTGCCTATACAGATAGATCTTGGCAAAACTGCAGTGTCATCTATTGTGGTTTATAACACATAATCATCTAAGGATAGGAATCTTTAAGAGCAAGCCCTTGGGACTGATCTGTACTCAGGAGTCATCTAATAAAACATTAAAAAAATTCCTTCTTCTTACAGGTGACGTACAAATGGCTGAGCTATACATTAGGGGTTCATGTTAACCAGGCCAAACAGTAAGTCCAATTTACTACCAATTTTAATCATATTAGAGTTGTTTGTTTTTGACTCAACAGATAGCTTCTAGATTAGAACTAATTTCCTATTTTGTGAGTAAATAGAAAGAATACTATTTTTACTATTTTTTTTTTTTAGTACTTTTTGCCTCTATTAGGATTGGTGGACTTGTACACCACTATGTGTGGTAATAAAGTTACTGGATTTATTTGCAGCCTCTGGTTCAGGGGTCCTCAAACTTTTTAAACAGGGGGCCAGTTCACTATCCCTCAGACCTTTGGAGGGCCGGACTTCAGGCTCCAGGACAAGTCAGCTGCTAAGCAGGACATGCAGCAGCAGCAGCAAAAAAACACCTGGCGTGCGGGATAATTGTCCTCTGCGGCCACCTGTGGCCCACGGGCCCACGGGCTGGCCGTAGTTTGAGGATGCCTGCTCTGGTTAATATCACTTTGTTATTTCAAACTGATTAAATGGGCTAACTGATTCTGTTTACATCTCAGATTTATGTTTGTTTTTTGTATATCTTCAGTACATTTTCACATGTGCTCCTTAAGCCCATCTCTGGGTGTTATTGAAATACTTCCACAATGAGGTCAACAGGTATTTGACACAAGCTGTATGACAGTATAAGACAGGGGAGAGCTATTCAAATGAAACTAAAAAGAGTGTTTAGGATGGTACACATCATTGTCCTTCTAGAATTTTGCCATATCACCTTTCTTTGTTTTTTTTTTCCAGTTTTTGGCTGGGGCTGGGTTTGAACCTGCCACCTCCAGTATATGGGGCTGGTGCCCTACTCACTGAGCCACAGGCACCACCCCATATCACCTTTCTTACTGAAACTTGTGGTCCAGCTTGAGGCCAAAAGAGAAAAGGCAAGCTTTTGAATTAACTTTAGAATTTTTTGACCTGCAAAGGTTTAATGTTGTCTGTGTCTCAAGGGCAGGAATTGGTGAACAGGCTGAGGACACATGCTAGGTTAAATGCTCATTTACTTTGATTCCTAAGGGTGGTCTGATTTTTCTCTATTCCTTCAGTCATAGGAACTTTCTTTGACTCATAAGAATAATCCACAAGTCTTAGAAAGTCCCTAATCTATGAAATGGGTGATCTGTCTTTATCTGGGTTTTTGTTACACAGATCTAGAAGTCTGATTTTTTTTTTTTTTTTGGCTGTGGTTTTTAAACTTTCAGGACTAAAACTCTTAGCCCAAGGATGGATTTGGATTGGTTTTGAGGGTCTGAAATTGTCTTAGACCAGCCCTGGCCCAAACCCAGGTAATTTTTAGAATGGACATCTATATAAGAGTTATTCATGGTGGATATTTAAATATGAAATGAAGCAACTGTTAATATATAAGCCTGTTTTAAAAATACATATTGAGGATTGAAATTTCCTAAAGATGAAGTAAAGATGCTTACAGTTTTACCATGGCTACCCTGATTACCTATAATTTTGTTTGGTTTGGTTTTGGGTGGGTTTTTTTGTTCGTAGGGGTTTCTTTCGTTTGTTTTGTTTTTGTTTTTTTGAGACAGGCTATATTGCCCCGGTTGCCCCAGCTGGAATGCAGTGGCACAGTCATAGCTCATTGTAACCTGTAGCTCCTAGGCTCAAGTAATCTTCATTCCTCAGCCCTCTTAGTAGCCAGGACTACTGGCATATGCTATCACAGCCAAGCAAAAAAAATTTTTTTTTTGTTGTAAAAATGGGGGTCTTGTGTTGCCCAGGCTGGTCTTGAACTCCTGAGCTCAAGTGATGCTCCCACCTTGGCCTCCCAAAGTCCTAGGATTACAGGTGTTAGCCACCATGCCCAATCTACGTATAACTTCTATAGATGTACAAACTGTCTAGCTTCTTCCTGTCTAGTCAACTTCATTCCATAGCACTTTCTGCCTTATTGTATTCTAGCCAGATTTGCCTTTCTCTTCTTCAAATATCTTAAACTCATTCTCACTCTAGGACCTTTGTACCTTCTACCTGTAATGATCTTCTAGCTGTCCTCATCCTTTAGGTTTTAGCTCAGATTTTACATGTTACTTCGTGTAAGGAGTCTTGCCTAATCCTGTTTCAACTAATCCATCCTTTCCTAACTCTTCGTCATACCATTCTCAACACATTCTAATCATTTTTTTCACAATTTTTAAAAAATATATTTTAAGATATAAGATATAATTTACATACTATGTAATTTCACCCATTTAAAGTCTATAATTCTGTGGTTTTTAATATATTCATAGAGTTATATAATTATTACCACAATCAATTTTAGAACATTGTCATCACCCCAAAAAGAAATCACGTTCCCATTATCAGTCACAGTTCCTCCTCAACATCCACCTCCTCAGCCCTGACAACTACTAAGCTTTCTGTAAGTAGATTTGCCTATCTGAACATTTCGTGTAGATGGAATCACATATAGTTCTATATATCTGGTTTCTTTCACTTAGCATAATGTTTTCAAGGTTTGTCCATGTTATAGTATACATTAGTACTTAATTTCTTTTTATAGCTAAATGATAGTCCAGTATATGGTATGTTAGTTTCCTAGAGCTGCCATATCAAAGTGCTACAAATTAGGTTGCTGAAAACAACATAGATTTATTGTCTCATAGTTCTGGAGACTAAACGTCCCAAATCAAGTTTTTTGCCAGGGTCATACTCCCTGTTAAACCTGTGAGAAGGAATCCCCCTTACCTCTTCCAGCCTTGTAGTGATTTTCTGGTGATCTTTGGTATTTCTTGCCTCAGAGCTGTGTAACTGCAGTCTCTGCCTTCATCATCACATGGCATTCTCCCTGCGTGTATCTTGTAAGGATGCCAGTCATTTTGGATTAGGAGCCCACCCTACTCCTATATGATCTTGTCGTGACTAATCACATCTGTAATAACCCTGTTTCTAAATAAGGCCACGTTTAAGGTGTTGAGGGGTGGGACTTTTCTGGGAGACAGTTTAGCTATTATGTGGATATACCAAATTTTGTTTATTTATCAATTAATTGATCAACAATTGGGTTGTTATCACATTTTTTTTTAATCACTGCCTTTATTTTGTAGGCAGGAAAACTAAGGCATTTCATGAAAAATGAAATCCATTGTACAATGCAAAATATACTCAAAGATCTTGAAATAGAATTAGTATCCTAAGTCTTCATTTCCCACCTTTAGTCAATAAATATTATTCATCTTAAAGGAGGTAAAAAAATTACTCATGTTAAGCATACTGAAAATAAACATTAATTAAACATTACCTCTCTCTAGCCTGTTTTCATTCATTAACGTTCTGGAGTAAAAATAATTATAGTTTTTGTTATGGCTTCATTTCTTTAAAATATTGACTAAAATCAATTTCATTTGGGAAACTTAATAATAACTAATGCCATTTGATTTGAAAAAGAATTATGTCTTAAGCATCAAGCCAGAGACATAGCAAGAAAATTAGATATTACTTGAAGGTTGTCTCACTCTGCTGTTCACTATCTAATCAGACACCCTTAAATCAATTACAGGAGAAAGTCTAAGAAATTCAGGGATCAATCTCCAAAGTACTTCTGGGAATGTGCTAATACACTGGACAGTTAGAACAACAATAGCAGTAGAACATCTTATTTAAACTTTTGAGATAATAAAACAATATAGAAATTGGGACCTTTGGGAAATTTTTTTCTTGTTTTGGCAATAAGATCATTTATACCTCATAGGCTTTATACTTGTATCATTCTGTAAGGTTTAATAAATAACCAAGAGATCTACATAATACACCTGAAATTTAAAAACACCGCATTTCAGCTTTTATAGGCATAACGTTCTTGAGTTTCAAGAAAGTTCAATCAGTCGTGATTATTCTTGGGACTACTTCAATTAGGCCACCTTACAAAAGCAGCACCCTAAAAATGGCTCTTACTACATAGTTCTTAGGATAAATGTGTTTATACTTTCACTGAATAGCCACATGGATATTATAAAGATGGCGATTGTACACCACTATTTGGTGAAATTTCTTGCCTTTATGTTTTCTTTAGTCTTTTTTATCAGTAGACAAAAATTTTCTAAAAAGTCTGTATCTTCTAAGTACAGTTTGTCACCTGTTAAAAGGAGCATCCCATCAGCAGTCAGTAATGTGATTGACAAACATCTTTCCAGCCCTTCTAGTGCACAAACCAAACAAAATTAGTGCAAGTCAGACAGAGAGATGGTTTTAAAATCTTCTTAATTCATAATACTGAGGCGGTGCCAATTAAATTTCTTTTGATATGAAACATTCAATTGCTTGAGATAACCACTGGCAGCCCACCACCTTGGCCAAGTCAGGGTAAACAAGCAGTGGCTCACACAGGCAACATAGGAAGAAGGCTGGGTTGAAGCAGCGAGCGGCTCCTTGGAGAAGGGAGTCAGCCAGGCTTTCCAGTCATGCAATACCCAGATGTCAGTGTGCAGTCGAGGTGTGCATACAGGCACAGGAAGTGGCCCAGATCTTGAGGAATGTGGCTTCTGGTGTGGTGCCCCTCCAGAACTGGGGCAGGCATGGTGCCCAGGGACCACAGCAGCAACACCTGTAACTACATTTTGACTGATGAATGGTCCTGTTGTGAACATTTGTATACAAGTGTTTATGTGAACACAAGTTTTCAGCTCTCCTGGGTATACACATTGGAATTTCTAGGTCATATGGTAATTCTATATTTAATATTTTGAGGAACTAATAATCTGTTTTTCAAAATGGCTATACTATCTTACGATCCCAACGATGTATGAGGATTCTAATTTCCCTACATTCTTATCAGCACTTTTTTTTTTTTTTTGAGACAGAGCCTCAAGCTATCCCCATGGGCCTTGGCATCACAGCTCACAGCAACCTCCAACTTCTGGGCTCAAGCAAGTCTCCTGCCTCAGCCTCCCAAGTAGCTGGGACCACAGGTGACTGCCACAGCGCCCGGCTCTTTTTTGGTTGCAGCCGTCATTCTTTTGGCAGGCCCAGGCTGGATTTGAACCCACCACCTTAGGTGTATATGGTTGGCACCTTAGCCACTGGAGCCACAGGCGCAGAGCCAGCACTTTTAATTATGTTTTTCATTTTAGCCTTCCTAGTGGATGTGACATATCTCATATAGTTTGGATTTGCATTTCTGTAATGACTAAAGGTGTTGAACATCTTGGGTTTTTTGTTTGTTTGTTTTTGTTTTGAGACAAGAGTCTTACTCTTTCACCCTGGGTAGAGTACCATAGCATCATAGCTCACAATAAGCTCAAACTCTTGGGCTTGAGCAATCCTCTTGCCTTAGCCTCCAGAGCAGTTGGGACTACAGGTGCCTCACAGCTATTTTTTTTTTTATTTTAGTAGAGATGGGGTCTTGCTTTTGTTCAGACTGGTCTCAACTCCTGAGCTCAGGCAATTCACCTTCCTTGTCCTCCCAGAGCACTAGGATTACAAGCATGAGCCACTGCACCTGGCCCTGAACATCTTTTTATATGCTTATTGATACATGTGTATCTTCTTTGGAGAAATACCTGCTTAAAACTTTTTCACATTTTTTTTCCATTGGGACTTTTTACTGTTCTTTATGTATACTGCATACAAATATTTTCTCCCATTCTATGGATTGGTTGTCTTTGTACTTGCTTTTTTTTTGTAGAGACAGAGTCTCACTTTATCGCCCTTGGTAGAGTGCCATGGTGTCACACAGCTCTCAGCAACCTCCGACTCTTGGGCTTAGGTGATTCTCTTGCCTCAGCCTCCTGAGTAGCTGGGACTACAGGCACCCGCCACTTTTTGTTGAGGTTCGGCCAGGGCCGAGTTTGAACCTGCCACCCTCAATATATGGGGCCAATGTCCTACCCATTGAGCCATAGGCATCGCCCATCTTTGGGCTTTCTTGATGTCATCCTTTGAAGCTTGATGAAATCCAGTGTATTTTTTCTTTTTTAATTTAAACTTTTAGGAAGTATTTTTTAGTTGACAGATACATTGTATGTATTGTATAACAACATATTTTGAAGTATATATACTTTGTGAAATAGTTAAAATCTAGCTAATTAATTACCTCTAGTTCTTTTTGTGGTGGGAACTCTTTTTTTTTTTTTCAATTTATTTTTTTCTTTTTAGAGACAGAGTCTTACTTTGTCGCCCTCAGTAGAGTACCATGGTGTCACAGCTCACAGCAACCTCCAGCTCCTGGGCTTAAACAATTCTCCTGCCTCAGCCTCCCGAGTAGTTGGGACTACCGGCACCCACCACAATGCCCAGATATTTTTTGTTGCAGTTTGGCCAGGGCTGGGTTCAAACCCACCACCCTTGGTATAAGTACCCTACCCACTGAGCCACAGGTGCCATCCTTTTTTTTTTTCCAAACAGAGTTTCAGTATGTTGCCCTTGGAAGAGCCCAAATTCTTGGGCTTAAGCAATTCTCTTGCCTCAGCCTCCCAAGGAGCTGGGACTACAGGCACCCACCACAACACCCAGCTATTTTTTGTTGTAGTTGTTCATTGTATAGCTGGCTTGGGCCGCGTTCAAACCCACCTGCCTTGGTGTATGTGGCTAGCACCCTAATCACTGAGCTACGTGAGCCGAGCCCATGGTGAGAACACTTAACACCCACTATCTTTGCATTTTTCTTGTATATACTATATTATTAACTATATCATGTAGTCACCATACTGTATAATAGATCTGTTGGATTTAGTCCTCCTATCTAACTATAATTATATATTCTTTGACCAACATCACTTCACCCCCACCTCCCTCCTAGATCCTTCCTACCTGCTTATAACCACCACTTTATTCTCTACTTCTGTTAAATTAACTTTTTTAGACTCCACATATGATTGAGATCATGTGATATTTCTCGTTCTTGAGAAATACCACATGATTCTTTCTTGTGCCTGGCTTGTTTCACTTAACATAAGTTCCCCCTAGTTTATCCATGTTGTTACAAATGTCAGGATTTCAGTTTATTTTGGCTGACTAGTAGTCCATTGTGCATACATACTACATTTTCTTTACTCATTCATCTGTAACAGACACTTAGGTTGATTCCACATCTTGGCTATTGTAAATAGTGCTACAGTAAATGTGGGAGTGTGTGTGTCTCTGAAATCCTGAATTTATCTCTTTTAGATATATATCAGATAGTGGGATTGCTGGGTTTTGTGGTAGTTCTATTTTTAATATTTTGAGGAACCTTCCTACTACTTATGTATGAATTTATTAATTAACATTCCCATCAACAAGATATAAGTAGTTTCTTTTCTCCACATCCTCTCCTTGTTTTCTTTTTGGTATATCACTTATGCTTTTGATGTACTATCTATAAAGGCTTTGCCTAATCCAAGCTTGTGAAAGATTTACTCCTGGCTCGGCGCCTGTGGCTCAATCAGCTAAGGCGCCAGCCATGTACACCTAAGGTGGCAGGTGGCGGGTTCAAATCCCCAGCCCGGGCCTGCCAAACAACGATGACTGCAACCAAAAAAAAATGGCCGGGCGTTGTGGCAGGCGCCTGTGGTCCCAGCTACTTGGGAGGCGGAGGCAGGAGACTCGCTTGAGCCCAGGAGTTGGAGGTTGCTATGAGCTGTGATGCCATGGCACTCTACCCAGGGGGATAGCTTAAGGCTCC
>CAUYQV010101076.1:0-10192 GCA_963574575.1 Galagoides demidoff
GGAATAGAGCACAGAATTCAATGTTGACAAAGGTGCTTGACATAATCCAATCAGGAAAGGTTAGTCTTTTCAACAAATGGTGCTGAAACAACTTGATATCCAAATGGGACAAACTAAACCTCACCTCGTACTTTACACCTAACACAGTTGACTTGAAACGGATTGTAGATGTAAATGTGAACGTGCTCACAACCGGAATGTGGTTCTCCGTTCTCTTCATCTCATTTGCTTGGAATGTGCAACTTCAGAAATCAACTGAAAACTAAATACTTTCTCAAAACCTACTGCTTTTATTGCTATTTTCATGTCCTAATGAAGCTGCCTGAACACAACCCTCCTGAGAAGAACATGACGGTTAAATGGTGACATGAAGGAGTTTCTTGGGAATGGTGAACAGTCTTGTAGATTTGTGGTACAATTTCAGAGAACTACCCTGCCCCCCAAGAAAGGTGCATACGCTAACTGATGAAATCCAAATAATGTCTATACTTGAGTTCAGAGTATTATTCCAATGTGAATGTCCTGGCTTTGACAACATACTATGATTACACAAGATGTTACCAATGAAGGAGGCTGATATAAAGGCACATTGGAACTCTTCTCTTTTTGCAACTTCTTATGGGTCTTCAACTATTTGAAAAAAAAGTTTTTTTAATCTTGTGAGAAATATTTTCTAAGTTTTTGAAATGTCAACTTACAAATACTGAAAGCTTGTAAAGCCAGTTGAGAAGATTTTCCTTCCCAGAACATAAATTTCAAAGTTTCAGCATACTAACCTGTTCATTTAAATTAAATACCATGAGTTTGCAGTCTACATGTATAAATCTTTTCAAAGAATTGGGAAATTGATAGTTCTATTTCTTTAGTACAAAAGAAATACCAGAGTACCACCTCTAAATAGAGAAACAGCAATCCATGCTGGCAGGTAATGTGATATTTAATACAGTTGAAGGACCTTCTAAGCTTAATTTATAAACAATAGCAAAGCAACTACTGCTTGCTTGTAACACTTATGTATAATCAAAACATTTGGGGAAGAAATATAGATGAAGAAGTTATTATCTTGTTATGACGATGGATAATCTACCTAAATACTTATTTCTCAGATTACCAGACCCTAGTTTGTGAACAAATATACTAAAGGAATGAATGCTCCTTCAGGCTGTGGAATGGTTTTTTGGAAAGGTGACTTTGTAAGTCAAACAGCTACCTGACACCGTAGCCACTGCATTCCTGGTAAGGTTCCTAACCGCAACATGGGACAGGAGTTTGGGAATGGAAGATAGTTGGGTACTAGTGAAAACTGAGCTCCTTATTAAGTCTCCATTTCCTTTCCTATGCTGCCTTCCAAACACTGCAAATAGGCATAATATTTTATGAAAGGTTTTACTCTAGAATGTACCCCAGAGTGGTAAAAAGCAAACTCTTCAAGACACTCCAGGAGTCGCCAGCCAACTTTCAGGCAATGCCTGGCCCATGCAAATCAACTGGGACCAAATGTGGGAGGGGGGCCAACCGTGCAGTCCTCAGGGCCAAAAGCCAGCAGCTGCCCACCCGCTCCGCCAAAGCCCACACACTGAGGATGGTGTCTAAAGCAGTCCTCTGGACTACAGCGGCAGGTATCTGTGCCTTTAAAATCTAGTTGCGATGAATAGTACAGCTAAAGTTGAAACTCAATGTAAGTCCCAACTGAAGAAACACTTCGTGAAATTGTTCGGAAACAAAAGCAATCCCTCTGCCAACAATAAAAAGCACGAATTTACAAGATCAACAATCAGAATGGCTGATGACAGCTCACACAAAAAGATCTGAGCCTTGTATTTTTTTAAAGAACCAAAGCAAGACCTTTTTCTCCATACAGAGCTCAAAGGCAAATGGCATATAGGATTTAAATCTAACATTTTCACTGAAGAGACAATAATAGCTCAGCAGGACTGACCTTATGTCAGGCAGAGCCAGCCACCCGCCTGGTATGACCCCTCCTAACCCACCCATCACAGCCTCCGCTGCTGAATCCCTCTTGGAGGTGACAAAGCCTTTCACCTGCAGTTAAAGGATTAAATTGCATGTCCTTCCAGCAGAAGGAACACAGTGACAATTTTACCCAAAGGTACATTATTACTATCCACCCAGTTACACAAGAGGGGTAAAACTATGGCCTGCTAGCCAATTTTTGTTTTTGTATGGATGGCCCAAGTGTTAAGAGTAGTTTTACATGTTTTTTAATGGCTAAAAAACAATTAGGAGAAAAATATTTCATGCACATGCAAATTCTATGAGATTCAAATTTGAGTGTCATTAAATAAAGTTTTATTGGAACACAGCCACACTCGTTCATTTATACATTGTCTATGGCTGCCTTCACTCTACAATGGCGGAGCTGAGAAGTCGTGACAGGGACCATATGGCTCACAAAGCCTAAAATATTTACCATCTGGCCCTTCATGGAAAATGTTTGCCAGCCCCATCCTACAACAAGGATGAGAATGTCAGGTGATGGGAAAGCCTCTCCTTGAGGAAAGAGGTAAACACACGACAGGAATAAGGCTGCCCCAAGAAAGACCAAGGGCTGGAGGTCAGACCCGGCTGACCCAGCCACTGTGTCCAGGTCCAGTACAGCAATGCATCATGGGTGAGGGCACACCGGGAAGGTGCCAGTGTGGTGTGAAGTGGAAAGAGCCATGATCAGGGGCAAAAGAACTTAGTGGGCAGCTCTGGTGGGTTCTACTCGCACCCGAACTTTGCCTTTGATAAGTCACATACCCCTTGGAGATTCACTTTCCTCCTCTGAATAAAATGATTAGAAATAATATCCATCCTCTAGAGCCATGGTGAGAACTGTAAGCGGACGTCACCTGCAGTATCTGGTCCTACTGCGAGGGCTGAGCCTTGAACGTTGGGCAGGCTTCTGTAGAGACTCAGGGTTCAGGGGTCCAGAGAATAAACTGAATGGTCCGTTCAAGCCATCTTCTAGGGTTTGTAAAAGGTGACACAGTAGCCAAAGCCAAAAAGGCCAAGAGGGGCCAGACCCAGATGGGACAGGGGACAGTCACATCACAGTCATAGTGACCGTGATGGGACAGTCACAAGGGATCACACACACCTCTCTTCCCCCTTCCTCTCTCTTTAGCCATTTCTAACCCTTCTCTGTTCCTGACCCCCTTCCAGTGACTCATGAACACACCCTGGCATGTTCCTCAAGTCCCCCGACCAGAGGCACTCAGGGCCAAATTCTGTCCATGGCCCTAAATGATCCCCACCTGAAAGCATCTCCAGAGCAATATATATATATTGCAGTAGAAAAGGATTCTCTCCCTTAGCCTACCCACTCATCATCAGATCGTTTGACCTATTTGCCCCTGTGCTTAGGCAAGATCTTCGGGGGACCCCCTGGCTTCACAGCTGGTTGCATCTTCCAGCTGCTGGGTAAGAACTAAATGAGATTCCTGGGACTCCCAGTTATTTATAACGCATTCTAATGACTGCCAGGCCCCAGCCACGGTGCATACTGATGAACTGCCCCTTGCAGCCAGCTGTCCCTTCAATCGCCAGGCGTCCACAGAGGGATTGGCGAGCACTAGGGGCACAGCCGCCCCTGGAGATGACATCAGCATGGGCACTGCGGGAGGGACGGGGATGGAGGCTCTCGGGGTAGATGCTGGTTATGCTTCCCATAGGCACAGGGCCCGAGGGAGGAAGAGTGAGGAGCCGGGTCTCAGCCCTGCAGTAATGACCGCCAGGCCCTGCATGCAAACTACCCATCCTCATGTTTCATTCAGCATCACTCACTTTCTTTCTTTCCCTCTGTTCACCCTTGATTTCCCTCCCTTCTTTCTTTCACGGGCAAGGTAATAAAATCAGGCTGCTTTGGGTTCAGTCTGAGCATTGGACTTGGAGGTCTGAATCCTGGTTGCACACAGTTCTCATTCGTGTGACCTACGCCTGTGTGTCCTTGCACACATTGACTCACTTTCCTGAATCTGGGTCTCCACAGCCACCAAACAAACCCCTTCCAGGGTTGTTACATGGATCAGGTGAAAACAGATGGGAAGATAAACATGGTATGTTTACAGCATCAGACTCATCTAAGGGATCCTTAGGGCTGTTTTAAATGTTTTATTCAACTTTAAAAATGCCTCGCTGTTTCTAAAATAACTGGTCAGGGGAGTATTTAAAAAATAACAATAACCCTAGAATCCAATGTAGACCAAGTCATTTAATCCCAGTCTGGAAAGAAAAAGGTTTTCTGCTATTTTCACTGAGTTTAACCTCACCAGAGGCCTTCTCTGTTGACAGGGAAGTAGTTGTCAAGGTTCACTGCTCCCAGGGACAGGAAACTGATTCCTCCTTCCTCTTTAAAGAGGTTTAGAGTCTACAAATATCCAGTGGGAAACTCAGATGGTGGGAATGAGAACAAGTTTGAGGTCATCCAGTTAAGAGAGCAGTGAGGAAACCACCAAACTCCACCGCCAACATCACCACCACTACGGAGACGGCCAGATCAGCCTGCCTCTCAGGCAACACTGTCCTGGCCAGCTAGCAGAAAGAACACACACCTCTATGTGTATGCCTGGGCTTCCAGGCAGGAGAAGAAAAAAAAATAAAGACAAAAAATGTAGGGATAGCCTGGGTGCAGTGGCTCACATCTGTCTGGGAGGCGAAGACAGGCAGCTTGCTTGAGCTCAGGAGTTGGAGACCAGTCTGAGCAAGAACAAGTCCCCATTTCTACTGAAAAAAGAAAAAAAAAAAAAAAGAAAGAAAAAAATTAGCCAGCGTTGTATTGTGGTAGGCACCTGTAGTCCCAGCTACTGGGGAGGCTGGGGCATGAGGATCATTTGATCCCTAGGAGTTTGTGGTTGCTGTGAGCTATGATGACACCAGGGCACTCAACCCCAGGGAACAGAATGAGACTCTGTCTCAAAACAAAAACAAACAAAAAAAAATTCTGGGGACAAATAGCCTAGCTACAGTTCAGCCTGCCTCCCACTCCCTGCTCACTAGGGTCACTATTCAACACGACCATTTTCATCTTGACCACCACTGTTCCAAGCCCCCAGACCCTTCGTATGCCCTTGACGGTGGCTGCGATGGCCTCCCAAGCACTGCTGTGTCATCTTCTTTGCTGTAGGAGCCTGCCGGCTCTGACAGTAGGTCCCCACGTTGCATCCCAACCATGCGGTAAGCCCTTCTTCTCCTGACTCATTATCACATTCGGCCTCTGACAAACAGAGGTTGAAAATACCAGGTGACAGTTGGCAGGTCTGTCTCGCGTTAGTTCTCCCACAGTGCTGGTCCTGGGCACTATCTTTCTCACCTCCTACGTCCTAGAGTGCAAGAGCTGAAAATGACACACCATGGCCAGGACTGAAGGCACAAAGGGAGTGCCCAGGCTGGAGAGCCAAGAGCAGACAACTAGATCCGAGATAAGCTAAACTCTAAAATCAACATGATGATCTACAGTGTCAGAGGCAGCTAGGAAGGAAAATGTCAGAGACAGGAGAGATGGCTGGTAGGCTCACGAAGTGTGTTGTTTTTTTTTAATTTTTTTTTTCCCCCGAGTCTCACTATGTCACCCTCATTAGAGTGCCGTGTTGTCACAGCTCAGAGCAACCTCAAACTCCTGGGCTTAAGGGATTCTCTTGCCTTAGCCTCACAAGTAGGTGAGACTACAGGCACCCACCACAACACCCAGCTATTTTTTTGTTGCAGTTGTCACTGTTGTTTGGCAGGCCCGGGCCAGGTTTGAACCCGCCTGCCCCAGTGTATGTGGCTGGCGCCCTAGCTGCTGAGCTACAGGCACCAAGCCAAGTGTGTTGTTTTAAAGACTTCTTTCTCTGCTTCAAACACATGCTGATATAAAGGATTAAAAAACAGACAACATAAGATTTCACCTGGATAAACTCAAGCAGAACCTCAGTATCCTGGATCTCAAACAAAGGCCAAGATGGAACGTTCATACCCCATTTACACCCAGGCCTGGGATTACCACAGGGGCAGGGCTCCTAAAGCATGCAGACGAACAGAACTCCTGGGGGCTAAAACTGCAGACTTAAAAATCACAACCCGCCAGCTTGGGGCGAGCTAGATATAGTCCACTGGGTCAAAAGTCAGGAGTCCCAGCTCCGCCTCACAGTGGCTGTGGCTTTGGGTAAGTCACTCTACCTCTTTGAGTTTCGGGTTCCTCATCTGTGAAAAATAGGGGTGCCCAGGGTGATCCCCAAAGGTCATTTTTGCCCTGACATTCTATGAACAAACCCGTGATGCCCAGCTGTGGCGGGCAGCTTCTGGGACAGCCCCCAGACATGCTCACCTCCCGGTATTTAGAGCCTCAGATAATCTCTTCTTCTTGACTAACTTGCTCCTAACGAGTAGACTATGGTAACATGGAGGAGAGGCCGCTTATGTGTTGATTTCACAGAAGACTGGGATTTCCTTCTTGCTAGTAGACTCCCTCTCGCATGCTTCACTGAAGCAAGTTGTCATGTGGGAAAGACCCTCGTGGCGAAGAACTGAGGGTGGCCTCCAGGTAAGCAAGGAAGTGAGGGCCTCAGCACAGCACTGATGAGAAACTGGATGCTGCCGACACTCACGCAGGAGCCTGGCGGAAGCTGCTTCCCAGGTTGAGCCTGCAGATGAGCCTTCAGAACCTCAGCCCTGGCTGACACCTGGGGCCTTCTGAGTGAAGCGAAGGACCCAGCTGAGCTGTGTGCAGACTCCTGACCCACAGCGACCGGGAGACCGTAGGTGCCTGTTGTCTCAGGGTGCTGAGTGTCTGCTGACTTGTGGGTCAGTGCATCATAATACACACAGCTTTGTCGATATCCCCGCCTCCCTCACTGTAGATGCTCTTAGCCATTCTGAAAGTCAAACGAAGGATCATCTGGAACTGTGGTTGGGACCCAGGAAGTTTGACTTAGCTGCTACCGCCTAGATTCTAGGTCCCAAAGGACAAACCAGGGGAGTCGCCGAAGCTCCTCCCTCCATCACCTGTCTATTCCCCAGCCTCAAAGAGTTGGGGGAATCTGAGCTAAGAAAGGTGTTGTAGATGGGGTCACATGCCAAGAGAATGGCCTCCCCTTTCCCTACCCCAACCTTGCCACGTCACTTGCTTGTCTACCTTTTGAGAAGAATATTTTCTTAATCACCCCACTCACCCCCCACCCAGTCACAGAGTCAGGCCAAGGCATGGGGGCATGAAGGAAAGAGTACAATCCACAGGGCAGAAGGGAAGCCCCCAGGGCTCTCGTGCTCCTGTGAGACTGCTTCTGCCTGACACCAAGTCCCACCAACTCCCCCTTCATCCCCTATGTGGGTTCCAGCCATCCCTCATCAGCTCCATCCCTACCCAGTTAGTTTATCTGGTTTCCTCACCAGTAAAACCTTTCTGGACTCCACCCTCTCCTCTCTGGGCTCCCCTCTGCCCCCATCTATTCTCACTGAGAAGCCTCAGTAATTGTCTTAAATGTAAATACAACCCTGTCACCCCCAGCTTCCAGTTCTCTGCAGCTGTCCAACATACTCAGGGCACAACACACAGCCATGACCTTGGCCTTCAGGCCCTCGGCACGTGTCTCTGACTGGTTTCCAGCTGCAGCCCCTCTCCCGATTCCTCACACCTCCCTAGCCACACTACCTGTTGCCTTGTGAACATGTCAAGATTGTTATACCTCACAAGCTCTCTGCACTTGCATCCCACTGCCTAGAACATTCTTCCACAGGTATCTGCGTGATCCACGTTCTGATTTTACTCAGGTTTCTGCTCAAACACGAGTGCCAGAGAGAGGCCTCCCTGGCGGGCCTTGGTGCAGTGGCCCCCCCTCCTGCCTTCTGCTTGCAGTCCACCTTGTAATATTTGGCACTGTTTGAAATTAGTTTGTGCTCACTGGCAATGTTCTGTCCCCTTCCCCCATCACACACAAGCTCAGTGGGGGACGTAGACACCCACCCACCCCCAGCACCAAGGGCAACGCCTGGTATTCAACAAATATTTGCTGGTTTGACTAACTGCGCATTCAATAGGGAAATCCAGAGAGGAAGATGGGAATCGGAATTTATCAAGGTAGAGGTCATAGACAAGAGGCTAAGCGCAGCAAGTCAGGTAAGAGAAGGGATGTGGTAGGTTTCAAAACTTGGCAGTATTTGAAAGTAGTAAAGCAGGTAGAGCATTTGAACACAGATCTCAATCCACTGTCTCCCAAAAACATCTGGTTTCCTTTTTAGCTCTTCGATACATTCAACTGAAGAAACTGAAACACAATTCCCAACCATGTCTGGTTCTGAACAAATATCTACAACTATGATATTAGAAGAACTATATATTTGGTCTCTGCCCCTGGCTCCTGGCAGGAGCTCCTAAAATCCCTTGAATTTCTGAATGTCAGGGATAAGAGGTACATCTTTTGTTATTTACAAGGAGCCCCTTCCAACTTCATCAAGGTTTATGCTAACAAGGTGACTCTCTTGGTGATAAGACATCACAACTTTTCAGCCCTACCCCAGACCCTGGGGAGAAAAGAGGCTAATGATTTAATCGGTTATGCCCACCTAATGAAGCCCCATAAAGACCCTATAAGATGGGTTTGGGGTCTTCCAGGTTGGTGAATACATCAAGGCACTGGGAGGGGGCGCCCAGAGAGGGCACGGAAGCCCCTGCCCTTCCTCACACCCTGCCCTCTGCATATCTTCCCTCTGGTTGTTCCTTCCTGACAAACCAGTAAACATAAGCAAATTGTCTTCCTGAGTTCTGTGAGCAGTTCTAGCAAATTATCAGACCTAAGGAAGGGGCTGTGGGAACCCTGATCTACAGCCAACTCAGGACAGGTGACAACCTGGGGCTTCCAACTGGCATAGGAAGAGGAAGGTCGGGGTGTCCTGTGCAATGGAGCCCCTTAACCTGGGAGTTTTGACGCCAACTCTGGGTAGTTAGTGCCAGAATTGAATTGAATCACTGGACACATGGCTGGTGTTCACAGAGAACAGGAGAACTGCTCAGAGTGGAAATCCAGGCATGTGGTAGCAGAAGGGTTTTACGAGTTTAGAGGAAACAGTTTTTCCCAAGAACTTCTAAGAGAAGAGAACTTCTAACTTTTCTACATGTGAAAACCCTTCTTGGAAAGGGAAGGTGGGAAGGCTGCAGGGAACCAACCAGGATGGGCAGGCCCTGCGCTGGCAGCTTTGGTATCTCTTTAAATAGCTCACCTGGGCCAAGCCAGGCTTGTCTCCACTTCATACATGAGGACACTAGCTCAACTGGGATTTGGAACCGGGACTAGAACCCTAGTCTATTCAACTCCTTAGCCTGTGGTCTACCAGATATGCTCTATCAGCTGGGTGGTGTATTCAGGCCTGAAGCAAAAACCAGGAATGTCCACACAGAAGAAAGCAAGACAAGACCTTGCCAGATGTCAACCAGAAAGCATCCATTCAACAGAAATAAATACGCCCTTCCAAGACAAAAACCTCGCCAACACAAAAACCTTTCTTTTCAGAATGACTGAAATACACAGATGCAACATGCATTATAATTATAAATGACAGACTCTGAGAGCTGAAGGTAACCATGGAGACTGTTCAGTCCCACCCCTTTATGGGAAAGATGAAGAGGCCAACTCAGAGTCCCACCATTAGAGAGAAAAGATGGACCTCTTGCCTTCTGTCCTGGGGACCTATTCAGCATGCAGATTCAAACATTTGCAGTTTCCATAAGAAACTTGCTATATTTTTAAAAATAGATCATGATCCTGTCTTATCACCACATTACTACAGAGGCAAAAATAATTCAATTATTAAAAGATAACACTGACCTCCAGGGCAGCTGTGACATAGACAGGGCACTGACTCACTATAGTTATCATAGTGACCTTAATACTTCCAAGGGAGAGACTATGATAAAAGGGGAGTTTTAATTCTTTCTAATATCTCCAAATCAACGGGGCATCCAGAAACTCACCACCAGGCATGAGTCTTAAGAGTCGTGTTCCCGGCTCGGCGCCTGTGGCTCAATCAGCTAAGGCGCCAGCCACATACACCTAAGGTGGCGGGTTCCAATCCCCAGCCCAGGCCTGCCAAACAACAATGATGGCTGCAACCAAAAAATGGCCGGGCGTTGTGGCGGGCGCCTGTGGTCCCAGCTACTTGGGAGGCAGAGGCAGGAGACTCGCTTGAGCCCAGGAGTTGGAGGTTGCTATGAGCT